>ML677333.1:16736189-16858883 GCA_007922305.1 Dermatemys mawii | reverse complement strand
TGCCAGTCGCACGAACTGCACCCAGGAACCGCTCGGCTGAGTCCGCTCCTTTGCTCTGCTAGCTGCCCAAATTGCTTGGTGCCACCAACATGCCTTTAGGCCCACCCCCACTTAACACAATGCTTAGTGGTTTCAGCTTTTAAGTGATTTCAGCTTTTTGGGGGGAGTATCAGCACCTTGGCACAGATACACCAGCAGACTCAAACTGAATTCAGCTTAGTAGGCTGAACCAAGACTCCTAAAGGAATCAAAATTAGCTCTAGCATTTTACAATGGAGAGAGACACAGTGCAATAGGCAGGCAAGCACAGTCTTAGACAAGTCCCTCATCAAAAGACATAGAAACATGCTCATGACCTTTTTCAATCACAGAGTGTTCAGAAACGCATGGCCCTTGCCCGGTGAGTGCTACCTAGATGATGGCGAGTCTCTCCATCATAACAAGGGCCAAGTATGTGTCCATAGTCCTTCATTCACCAAATCAGGGTAACATCACTTTATATTTCCTGCCCCAATAACATAGAAACTGGGGCTCCCACATCAGCCGAAGTGGCCATGTGGGCTGCTGTGGGCTCAGGCTAGGCGCAGTGGGTGTGTCTATGCAAATGGATCAACCCCAAAATTATTTTCCAAAACTCACTGCAATTCCCATAGTTCGCCACCAGATGTCAGAATATATCTCATTCCTGACACTGCTTACACATTACTGCATATTTTCTCCCTTATCCCCTACTGTCTCCTTCCTTCCCACTAGCTCCCAGCCCTGCATCAATCTCCCACCATTTCTTTCTTGGTTCCCACTCTCCTTACCTAGTTAGTCCCAATCTCCCCTTGCCCCAACACCCTATCCCAGTTTACTTCTGCCTGTGAGCCTCCCGTCCCTGTCTCCCCCTGTTTTCCCTGTCCTGATCTAATTCTCCTGCATTCCACCATACACACCAGATCCAGCTCTTGTCCCCTCTGCTTTCAAATCAGGTGGCTTCCCACTTCCATGTTTCCAGTGCCCAGCAGGAGGTTCACTGAGAGCACAAGAGAAACAGGCTCCCTGAGTTGTACTTTCTGTGAAGGTCTCAGGTTGGAGCATGCCCAGCATCGATAGAGTCTTTGGGGAATTTAGCTGTGAAGCTCTAGCAAGTCTTTTTCTAAAAGGGTTTTTACTTGGTCAAATGTGGGTAGACTTTCACAGGAGCAGCGTAAGGCAAATTCCTGATACAAAGTCAACCCACTGCCAAATTTCAAGTGCTTGCTCCAAAGCATAGCCTTGTTAATCAGAAATAACAAGCATTTTGCTGAAATTTTCAAAAAAAAAAAAAACATATTCAGCCAGAGGCATAGAGCCTTCAGGTATAACTTCAGCCTGAATGGTTAACATTTAGCAAAGGTATAAGCTACTGAAAACAGGGTCTTATAAAGTGCAACCGTCACAATATGTAGTGCTAAAAGTTTTCACTGTAACATCTAGGTGAGATGAACAGTCCTTTACTTTCTAGTGTTAGATGCATTACATATTTTTATTTTGGAGAATAAGCACCCAGATCATGGGATAGGCACCTATGCAGGTTTTTATAAATCTAAGGCCATGTCTGCACTGGCATATTTCTGTGCAGTAAAACAGCTTTCTGCGCTAAAACTCTTGAGGTGTACACACTGCCAAGCCACTTAGTGCACAGAAACTGTGCAGATGCAGTACTTCTAAAAAAGCACCCCGATGAGAGGCGTCCAGCTTTCTATGTCAGGGCTACAGTGCCGCGGTACCAGTGTAGACTCTGTGGCGGTTACAGTGCGTGATTAGCCGCCGGGAGGTGTCCCACAATGCCTGTTTTTGCCTCTCTGATTGTTGGTTTGAACTCTACTGCCCTGATCTCTAGGGCCCTGACCTGCCCTCAGGTGACCAACCATCATCCCCATCCCATAAATTCCTCTGGAAATTTGTAAGACCACTTCCTGTTTGCTCGATGATGTGTGCAGTGGTCTCTGCGCATCTTTCCAGGTGGCCATGCCTGCTCCACGCACCAGGCTATCCTCCGCTTAGAGCAATGCTGAGCTTTTGGACTTCATTAGCATTTGGGGAGAGAAGGCTGCCCAGTCCCAGCTGCGCTCCAGCTGTAGGAATTATGATATCTATAAGCAGATTTCATTATGCATGGCAGAAAGCGGCCATGACTGGGATACATTGTAGTGCAGGGTCAAAGTGAAGGAGTTGCGGAATGCCTACCACAAGGTGTGGGAGGCAAACCGCCACTCTGGTGCTGCGCCCACAAGCTGCCAGCTCTACAAAGAGCTAAACACAATACTTTGTGGCAACTCCACCTCCACTGCAAAGAACACGGTGAATACTTTGTTGGCTTGCATGGCAATTGAGAGTGGACCGAGCCAGGCAGAGGAAATGTTGGATGAGGATGTGGAGGGGGAGGGAGACCCAGAGGCAGAGGAAGACTCAGAGGCCAGAGATGCATGCAGAAGAGCTTTTTTCTACCTGGAGAAGGCTAGCCAGTCACAGCTGTTGGAGATTGGTGATGCGCAAACAGGAGAGGAGGCTCTTGATAAGTGGATCTGATTTGGGAATCGCTGAAGCGAGTTGTTGAGGGCAGGAGGGTTGTAGGAAGCAGGCTTGTCTCCCACTACATGGCTAGTCTAAGCAGAGGAACAGGCTTTTGATTGACTCCCTCACTTCACTAGACTCTCCCGCAGATCTCCAGGAAACGCTCGTGGTGATACTGGGCAATTGCTGCTGCAGGTTCTTCGGATGAGCTGCCTTGTTTCTTGACCCACAATGGTAACTTTCCCACACCGTTGTGCCATCATGGGGGTGGGGGATCTTAACTGCATATAAGCGAGCTGCATAGAGGCTAGGGCAGAACCTGCAAGCTCGGAGAAACCCTCCCTTGATTCCCAGCCCACCCTCAGCAGTGAGATATCTTCCATAATTATCACATCCTGTGGAAAGTGTGGGGACAGGAATGATCATCAGGCCCACCCTACAGTGCTGTCTCTCCCCAAGGCCCACATGCCCAGTGTACAGTAGGGTCCGAGAAGACTGACTTACCTCACCTCTGCAGCTACTCACCATTTTGGGGGTCTTATGGCTCATGTGTGCTTGCCAGGGGTCAGCCAGTAAGTGACAGGTATGTGAGTACTGGCTGTGTTTTAAAGCACTGAATTAGTGTTGTCTGTGTTTCAAATAATACTGCTTCTGTAAGATGTTGTGTTTAAACTTCACAGAGATGACCTTGGGAGCCCAGCCTCACTCTTTGTTATCGGCAGCTGAATGGCTGCTCAGAATTAGAAAGTGGCCAAGAAGAACTAAGAGGATTTTCTGCGTGATGTTATGATGCACTTTGCCACCGAGAAACAGGAATCGAAGGGGTGGTGGGACAGTGAGAAGAGAGGCCAAAAGGAGAACGTGGCATGCCAGAATAAAGCCATGGAGCAGCTCTTGAAGGTTATGGAGCGCCAAGCAGACATATTCCAGGTGACACTAGCGCTTCAAACCCAGCAGCTCCATGCCCACCCTCCCATGAAGCTTCTGTCGCAAAACTCTTTCCCATGTGCCCCCCTGGACACCACCAACACACTCTTATCAAGGTCCTGGCTCCAGTCTATGCCTGCGGCATTCCACTCCTTTCGCCCTCACAATCCAGCACAACCCACTGCACTCAACACCCATGCCCCTGCCATCTGGCCCAGCTGTAGTACAGTACCCACTGCATTGTTTGCCAAAGGAGAAGATTGGATATGATCCCTGGACATACACAATCTTAGCCATCCTGGGACCCCGTCCTCCTTTTGAGATCTTCCCTCCCACCATCCACCTTCCTCCTGATGTCTCTTTTTGTTTGTTTGACTCTCTCCTCCAGTTGTTGTCTTTTTACTAAAAGAATTGTTGGTTTGAAAGCAAAGAGAGCCCTGCACAACAACATACAATTATGTTAAACCCACATATTGCATCATCTGCACCAATCACCTCCTAGCATTACAAGCACTGCACTCCCAAGCATAGCAACCAGTATTAGTGGCTTTCAGCTTCAAATTGCTGCCTCCAGGCACCCCTGATCCTTATGGCCCCACACTCTGCCCCTCAAATAACCCTCATCTCTGGCGGTTCAAACTCAGCCTCCAGACACTGACCCTCTGCAGTCCAGCCCTGAGTGAAGCTTTCACCCTTCCCTTCACAAATATTATGAAGCGTACAACATGCTACTATAAGCATGGGAATATGATTGTTGGCCAGGTCCAGCTTCCCATAGAGGCAGCGCCAATGGGCTTTTAAATGGCCAAAAGCACACTCAACATTCTGAACTTGCTCAGCCTGTTATTGAACTGCGCCTTGCTGCTGTCAAGTTACCCTGTGTATGGCTTCATAAGCCATGGCATGAAGGAGTTGGCAGCGTCTCCCAGGATCATAATGGGCATTTCGACTTCCCCTACAGGGATCTTCTGGTCTGGGAAGGAAGTCCCTGCTTACAGCTTCCTGAACAGGCCAGTGTTCTGAAAGATGTGTGTGGCATGCACCTTTTTGGAGCAGCCTGCGTTAATGTCTGAGAAAGGCCCATTGTAATCCACAGTCACCTGGGGAACTGTTGAGAAATACCCCTTGTGATTAATTCAGGGGCTAGGTGGTCTGGTGCCAGACTTGGAATATGCGTCCCATCTATCACCGCTTTGCAGTTAGGGAAGCCTGTTTGTGCAAAGCTAGCCACAATATCATGCACATTACCCAGAGTCACGGTCTTTGAGTGCAGGATGTGATTAATGGCCCTGGTCTCATGTTGATGGGAGTGTGCAATGGTCAATTTTCACAGTCCGAGCTGGTTACACTGCTCTACAGCCAAAGTGCTTCTGAAATACATGTAGTCAAACTTTACCAATTCTGGATCACTGAGAACAAAAATGATGCTTAAAATTGTTGATTGGCTCTAGTTTTCAAGATATGCTAATGGGTCAGTATATACGACCCTTGACATGGGAATGGTGGAGGATAAGTGAGTTATAAAGGGAAGGGATCTCAATTTAAACTAGAAATGACTAAAATACATCTTTGACTGGATCTATGAATAAATGTATGACTGGGTTTGGACAGTACTTGCTTTTTAGGCAAAACAATGAATGATGCAATCTGAAGCTGGTATTGCATCATACATGATATGAATTGCATCATGTTATTCCTAGAAGTCATGGATGATGCAATCATAACGAAGCTTACATCACTCTGCTGAACAAATTGCCCTATATCAGCTCTAGAAATCATACAGTGTCGTGCTCTCTTATTTGTCAGTGTTTGATTTTGCAAAGGGACACATTTCTGTTTAGCCAAAGTGAGCAGAGATGCCTCGTACTTGTGCGAAGAGTGCAGATAACTTCTGCTATGTTTGTGGTGAAGTGACTTTTGCATCACAAAAGCACAGTATAACCACTATGGTTAAGAAAGCCTATCACCTTTATTTTGGCTGCAAAATTGGAGATCAGGACAAGAGGTGGGCCCCACACATGTGCTGCAACACTTGTGCAACAAATCTTTGCCAGTGGTTGAACAGGAAAAGGAAATCTATGCCTTTTACAGTGCCAATGATTTGGAGAGAGAGCCAAGAGATCATAGCAGCAATTGTTACTTCTGCATGGTGCCTCCAGTTGGGAAAGGTGTGTCAAAGAAGAAAAAGTGGACTGTGCATTATCCAAACATTCCATCAGCTATACGCCCAATACCCCACGGAGAAGGACTACCGGTTCCTGATGCACCAGAATCACTCTCACTTGAGTCAGACGAGGAAGAGGAAGAGGATGAAACTTCTGGTCCTGAGCCATCAATGTCACAGGACCCACATTTTCTCCCATCCTCCTCCTCTGAACCACACCTCATAACACAAGCTGAACTGAATGACCTTGTCAGAGATTTGGAACTACCCAAGAGTAAGGCAGAGCTGTTGGGCTCCACACTACAGCAGTGGAATCTCCTGGCAGGTGATATTAGGATTTCCATGTTCTGTGACTGTCAAAAGGATCTTGTCCCATTCTTCTCCATGGAAGGTGATCTTATAGCCTGCAATAACATCAATGGTGTGATGGCAGCCCTCAACGTCGTTCACGATCCAGATGAGTGGAGACTCTTCATTGATTCATCGAAGACGAGTCTTAAAGCTGTTTTGCTGCATAATGGCAATGTTTTGCCATCAATTCCAGTTGGTCATGCAGTCCATATGAAGGAAACCTATGACAACATGAAACAACTTTTGAGGTGCCTAAACTATGACCAACATCAGTGGTAGCTTTGTGGCGATTTGAAGGTTGTTGCTCTCTTGCTTGGTCTGCAGACTGGATACACAAAGTACTGCTGTTTTCTCTGCGAATGAGATAGTCGTGCAAGAGATTCCCACTACATGAAGAAAGATTGGCCACTCCGACAGTCATTGTAGCCTGGGAGGAAAAGTGTTCAGCATCCACCACTTGTTGAATCAAGGAAGATTTTGTTACCACCCTTACACTCAAGCTGGGTCTGATGAAGAACTTTGTCAAGGCCATTGACAAAACACAAGCAGCTTTCAAGTACCTCCATGGAAAATTTCCAAGGTTAAGTGAAGCTAAGATAAAGGAAGGTGTCTTTGTCGGTCCTCAGATTCGTGAACTTTTTTGAGATGATGCATTTGACCATGCATTGCGTGGCAAGGAAAAGATGGCATGGAAAGCCTTCCAGTTAGTGGCAATACATTGTCTTGGAAACAACAAGGCAGACAACTACAGGTTGTTGGTGGAAAACCTCTTCAAGGCATACAAAAGCCTTGGTTGCAACATGTCACTAAAGAAACATTTTTTGCACTCTCATCTAGATTTTTTTCCACCGAACTGCGGAGCAGTGAGCGACGAGCACGGTGAGCGATTTCACCAGCACATTGCAACAATGGAGAAACGCTATCAGGGCAAATGGAGCCCATCAGTGCTTGCAGACTATTGCTGGACAGTGACAAGAGATGCTCCATTTAATGAATACAAGAGACAAGCCAAGAAGCGCCGAGTAGACACTGAATAGGACTAAACTATGTACATAATAGTTTTTTGCCTTTTGTTTCATAATACCTTTTATTTATATAACCCTTTTGCTGATTTTTAAAGTGTTACATAAACAGGACAGGTGAAATATTATCATGTAAAGCAACCACAAACACATGAAAAGACCTAGGTTTACAATTTATGATTAAAACTCTACTATCTACACAATATACATAGACATAAACTGTAAAAACTTAAATATCTTAGAAACAGTAGCCAGTTGTTTTAATTGTCATATTTGCATTCAGCACATCAAAATACATAATAAATATCACATTTTATCTCTGAAGCAGACGACTTCTAAAAAATTGTAGACCAGTGTTAGCAGCCTATCAGTATCAGTCTGGAGCAGCCAGCTTCCCTAGTGCAATCACTATGTGTTCTCCAACACCAGGACAGCTCTCATTCTTGTGTCCTTGTGCCACAGGGCTGGGGTGAGCTCCTCACGCACTCCAGTGAATGTGGCTTTCCTCAGCCGAACGTTCTGCAGTCACTGCTCATCTTCCGAGACATGCAGGACGATATGATCCCACTACTCAATGCTTGTTTCCCGAGCCCAAAAGCAGCATTCCACTGTGGTTGGCACTTCCATGAATGCCACAAGCAATCTCGTGTTGTAGCTACTATGCATGGCAAGATCAATGTTGCATTCCTCTTGCCTTTGCAGTTTAAGGAATAACTCCAGTGCCACTCGTGACGTGTTGGTCAGAGAGAGGAGCATACTGGTCAATAGTATGGGATCCATTCCTGCAACCCAAAGAGGCAGAGCCTGCAATACACAAACCATTGAAAAATGGTGCCAAATGCTGATGGAAGCACAGGAATGACTGGGATGTGAAGCAATGCATCATCGAGCATTGGGACAGGACCGGGGATACCCCGTGATCCCCTCCTCTTTCCCACAAGTCTTAGCTGCAGAAGAGAAAGAGGTGCTCTGTGGGATAGCTACTCAGCGTGCATTGCTCCACATACCACTGCAAGTGCCGCAAGTGTGAACACGCTATTGCGCAGGCAGCCATCAGTGTAAACACACATCAGCGGTTTCCCTTCAGCGCTCTCTGTGCGGCACTCTAACTGCCGGCGCTGTAACATTGCTAGTGTGTACGTGCCCTAAATAAATAAAATAATAGATTACACAGCTATCTGTGCACTGTTCTGGCACCGTTAAGGGGCCTTAAAGTAGGTGTTACATAATTTATGTCCACTTTAATGCTCTTTAACACTGTTAGAGTGGTGTAAAGCTTATGAACACAGTGAGGCTAAGCACCAGGCTGATAGAATACAAAGTGAACCACCAGTGGAAATGAGTGGGATAGATTAGTAACATTTGCACTCCTTTTGCATAGGTGTGAATATGAAAGTGCAGGGCAGTGAAGAATCAGGCCCATTAACTAAAAGACTTGCAGGCATTTAATACCAGTGAAGAAGTGGAATCACAAATGCCAGCACAAATCAGTAGGCAGACAGAGCTCCTGATTCTGATTTATTCTGAAGCCTGTGTAGATTGTCCTGGCAGCGTAAAAGAGCTTTAAAAGTGGATGTAATGTAATTTGCTCCTACTTTAAGGCCCCTTTGCACCTAATTGCTTCAGCTTTCATCAACAGAAATGCAAGTGCAGTGCAATCACAAACAGAAGATATAGGAGGAGGTGCAATTTTAAAGGCAAATTATTTGATATTCCTGCAACATCTTATGGGACAAAAACATTTTTCTGTTTGAAAAATGGATTCAGTGTCTAAAATTGATAGCTCTGTACAAATTGGCAACTGAAAATTGCTTGCTGACTCTCTTGTGCATCAGCTCATTTTTAGCATGATGTTCATTTAGGCCTACAAAGTATGCTACCTGGAAGTACCTTATTTATGCTAACTGTTTTCTGCATAACTTTTCACACTGAAATAACCATTCAAATGCTGTTTCTCAAGTACATGGCTTAATGGTAATGTTTTGAAAACACCTCATCCTTTTGGACTTGTGAGATTTTCCCTTTCTCTTGGTCTTACACTAGACTGGTTTGCTTTTTTTCAAAACTTCTGACAGAGTCCTGAGATATTTTTGTGGAGTCACTGCACCAAAAAAACTTCAAGACCAGACTTCAAAGAGAAACTGCTGAGCTACAGTTCATTTGCAAACTTGGCACCATCAACTCAGGTTTAAACAAAGACTATAAATGGCTAGCTACCTACAAAAGCAGTTTCTCCTCTCTCCATGTTCACACCTCCAGATCAGCTGCTAGAAGAGGACCTCATCTTCCCTGATTAGAGATAACAAGATAGTTCAGCCTGATTGAACTAACCTTGTTATCTCTAACCTGGTTCTTGCCTCTTATTTATATCTGCCTCTGGATACTTCCACTACATGCATCCCACAAAGTGGGTAGTAGCCCACAAAAGCTTGTGCTTCAATACTTTTGTTAGTCTTTAAGGTGCCACGGGACTTTTTGTCGCTTCTTACTTAAAAGTGATGCTCTAATAAGGCAGCGACTCACCCTGTGGCACCTCCTGCTGCTCATCCAGGGAATCAGCGTTCCCAACCTCCAGAGCACCCTCTTAAGGCTGGTGTCCCGCTTGCTACTGGCTCCATGTCCCTCCCGGACCCCGGTGCCCTCTTCACTGGGGTGCTGCATCCTTGCAGTTACCCCCCCGCCCAGTCTCACTGGGTCTCTCCTGCCCAGGGAACCCCCATCCACTATCCCCACTTTGCCTCAGCCTATGGGCTACTGCCCCCTTTCCCTGGGGCCGACTGCAGTCTGTATAAGCCAGTCATCATAGTCAAGGAGGGTTTGGCCTGCTGCCTCTGCTCACCTGTGGGCTGCCCCCTGCGACCCCAGTACCCCTTTTGGGCCATCTACTAGGCCATGCAGCCTCAGGGGTTTCCAGATGGGAGCTCCCCAGCTCCTCTGGCCTTCCCCAGCCCTGCTCCCCTCCAAGTACCTTGTCAAGTTCCCCAGCAGCCAGGCCTGTCTGCCTCTACAGCTAAAGGAGACTCTCCCTGTTTGCTCCTGACTTCCCTGGCCTTTATAGGGCCAGCTGGGTCTGTTTGGGGCATGGCCCCCAGTGGAGGCTGCCTCCCAATCAGTCCAGCTTTTCCCTTGCCCCAGCCATCTCCCAGGGCTGTTTTAACACCTTTTTCCTGGAGTGGGGCAGCGGCCCTGCTTCAGATGCACATACATGATTTAATCTAAAACTGCACATCTGAACTGTACTAGCAGATAGATTGCAAAGGAACATGTGGGCCAAACTTTGCCAGCCTTACTCACATTGCATTAGTACCATTAAGAGTAGTCCCATTGACACCAGTGGGCTCATGCATGGAGTAAGCTACTGTTGACTGTGTGTAAGGTTATCAGAGTCTGAACCTTTGTATTTCAGCTTTTTGAACATTTCATTATAACCTTTGTATTTGGGATAATATTCAGAAAGGAATATTTTAACTATATTAAAAAAATGCAGAAAACCCCTCAAGAATCTGAAACATCAGCCAGCTATTTTCTTCATATTTTCTTGTTGCCTGGAGTTTCAGATTATAATTCCCATGCTGCTGGCATTTTGTCAGTCAGGTATGTAAACCTAACCAGACTTGTGTTCTTGTTTTGTTGGTAGATATCCTAAACATATCATTGAATCTTATAGAGTCACTGGCCTCCATATATCCCATTAAATTCCAAAAGATAATCCAGTAATAAGGGACCACGAACACAGGCCTGATTTGCCATAGGCCTTTAACCTCCTACAGTGATTTTTACCAGTGCAAAATGAGTGTATCATGGATGTGAAACACTCCTTTGATTGGATAGCATTTCACTTCTACTTTGCACTGGTGTAAGTGACCACACAAAGTGCAGGGCAACAGTGTTTCAGGCCCAGAATCCCCTCTTGTGTCAAACTCTTCTTGATGTGGATGGAGAAGCAAATGTGGCTGTGTGCATTCTCTCTGCCCCACTCCCTGATCTTGAGGCCTAAGTTGCCTCTACCCCATCTGGGGATTCCTTTACACTGTGGGAAATTGCTGGCATCCTGCTTCAGCTAGCTTTTCACCTGCTTTGTGCTGGTGGAATGGGGCAAAATGGACACACAGAACACAGGGCTGGGGGAAAAAGATCTGGCCTTGCTAGTCTATATAAACTCACTCATTTAGTGACCTTTCATTGTCGCTGAATGCTGCAAAATATGACCAAAATAGTATAGCTTCAGTCAATAGGACAATCTTGAAGAAATGTTGACTGCATCACCCAATGATGTCTGCCATATGAGCTTCAGGGAATTATAGCCTTTCATCCACAGAAGGAGTGCATTTTCTGCAGAATATAGTAGAATTTACATTTCCCATTTATAAACTTGGTTTCTGATATGAGTGCCATTTCAGTGAGCTTAACGGTATCTAAAGTAAGGTTTGGTTAACCAGCTGGAGTAGGTATTTCCACCTTACTATAGATCGCTGTACTTGCAGAGATTTAGTCCTGGCAAACCCATGTTATAAAAATTACTCCTTTATAAATCATAATAACATACAGTATCTTACTGGAAAGGTAGAGACAGCAAGGGCAAATTTATTACCATCTGAATGTTGCTGGTGTCCTAGACATTCTGCAGTGCAGCTGCACACTGTCCTCCATTACTGAACAAATTTGTATCTTTTAAGTGCCTAAACCAGTAAAAAAGTTTTATGTGAAGTTTAATAGGATCAGTATTAGCAGCATTAACATTGATACTTAAATGCAAGAACTGATCCGACCCTAAGCCTTTGGAGTCCTGAAGACAATACTTATTAGAGCAACATCAGTATCCTCTTCAGTACCATTCAAAATATATACGAATACACATCAATTTCAGTATCAGGAGACCTTCTGTAAAGATCAACAGTAATTCTGGCTCTAGATCTGTCTACAAGCTTATGAACATAGAATATCAAAATATTCTCTCTACAGAAACTAGAGTTAGTTGAATAGTATTTACTGAATATAAAATGTAATAGAATTTGGTTTGGGTTTCCAATGCATTCACGGTTCTGTACAATGGGAATTTTTTTTTCTGTAATCCAACATAAAATGTGAAGAAATAACAGCATGAGGATTATTTGCAAAGTATTCCATGGTATTTGCTATTTGAATGGCCAGCCTGGTCACTCAAGACACTAGTGGGTCAAATGCAGCTATTCCACTGAATCAAGCAGATTGGTTGCAAATAATAAAAGACTTGCTATGGTAGAAGTGAGCTAAGATCCTAATATTAGCAAAAGACTGGGGTCACTGAGAGACTGGCTGCTTTGTGTCATTCAGGTGATGCAAGGCAACCATAAACCCTCCTTAATCAGGTTTATGGCTGCTTCTCGGTGTAAGAAGGATGCAAAGTAGCTGGAGATTATTGGTGAACCTGGTTGAAAATATTCTCAATTTTTGTTTACAGTATTTAACCAGCTATTAAAAAAAACATAATGTACCTGGAACACAAGAATACACGTAGACTTAACCTTCTGTAATAATCCTGGCAGTGGCTGTTCTAGCTGCTAATGATATGAGACCTAAACCAGTGGTTCTCAACCTTTCCAGACCACTGTATCCCTTTCAGGAGTCTGATTTGTCTTGTATACCCCAAGTTTCACCTCACTTAAAAACTACTTACTTACAAAATCAGACTTAAAAAGACAGAAGTGTCACAGCACACACCATTACTGAAAAATTGCTTACTGTCTCATTTTTATCAAATAATTATAAAATAAATCAACTGGAATATAAATACTGTACTTACATTTAAGCATATTCTATATAGAGCAATGTAAACAAGCCATTGTCAGTATGAAATTTTAGTTTGTACTGAATTTGCTCTTGCTTTTTATGTAGCCTGTTGTAAAACCTGGCAAATATCTAGATGAGTTGATGTACCCCCTGGAAGACATCTGCATACTCCCAAGGGCACTCATCGGGCAGTGGGAAGTGGAATGACAGCTTCAGCCTGCTCCGCACCACCAGTGAGTGCTGGGAGGCTAGTTTCTCCCTCCCCCCAAGGCTAGGAGCCAGGGGAGCAGAACAGATTCACAAAGTCTGGGTTAGGTGCCTAGGCTCCCTATACAATGAATGGGGTTCACAAAGTCAACATGCCTAGGCGGTGCCCAGCCTGGGTTACCCTTCTCTTTGGCATCTCCTAAGCCCGCCCCCCTCTAACTGCTAAGAGCTGAAGTCCAGGCTGCATGGAGGTGCCTCCCTCTTCTTGGAATTCTCAGCTGCACACCCTCTGGCATTAGGCACTTATGCTGTTTTTGCAAGGCAGTGGGGAGAGGTGAGATGGAGGAGGAGGGTGACTTTCTTCATACCTTTCAGCCCTGGATAAGATACTGAGCTGAGATCTGTGAGATACCTGATTCATGTCTCCTGTCCCCTTGTGTGGGAGAAGGGATTTGACATGGGAGCAGCCACCCTAGCCACTGGGCTGTGGGATATTCTGATGTGGGGCTCCCTGAATCTCTCCTGTTGAAGCTGTTCGTTTGGAGATAAATACCTTTTAAAGTGTCAGTGGAGCTGAGGCACTGGATTATGAGCTTCCCTTTTCAGTGTGCTACCCACCAGCCTTCAACATCATTCCCGTGCGGGTGTGCTCAGTCGCTCATTCTCTCTCTCTCTCTGACTTTTGATTCTTTATCCTCAGTAGAACAGCTTCAACAGGAAAGACTGAGGGAGCCCCACATCAGCATATCCCAGTGAATAACCTGGTGGCTCAGGCTCTCTCCTGAGAGGTGGAAGGTTCCTGTTCAAATCCTTGTTTTTTCCCCTACACGTGGACTTGACTTGAACCACGAATTACCCTCATCACTGGGCTAAACATTATGAGGGAATTCCTCCTCCTTTCCCATGTCTCTCTTGTGGTCTATAGAAGACTGATCCAGGAGGTGAACTGTGAGCCTATTTACAAGACTAACTCCCCCCTTCCATCCCCCGACCCATCCAAACCCTTCCCCCGGCGCTCCTTGTCCCTTGATCGCCCCCTCCTGAGACCCCCTCCAACTGCCCCCGCAGGAACCTACCCCCCATCTAAGCCCCCCTGCTCTTTCCTCCCTGACTGCCCCCGCCCCAGACTCCCCCCACACTCTAACCACCATCCCTGGGACTGCACCCCCTAAGCCCCCCCTGCTCATTGTTTCCTGAATGCCCCCTCCCAAACCGCCCCCCACTCTAACCACCCCCCTCCGCAGAACCCCAGCTCCTAAGCCCCCCCCCCACTTACTGTATTCAGCTGGGCACTCCAGCCTGAGCCCCACAGGGCCCGCCGCGCTCCAGCTGCACGGCGCCCCGGCCAGGAGCGCAGAGTCTCGCGGCTGTGCTCTACCCACTGGGCATCCTGGCCAGGAGCACAGGGCCCCGCGGCTCCCAGCTGTGCTCAGACCAGCGCCCCGGCCCAGGAACACGGGGCCCCATGGCTCCCAGCCGTCCACCACCCGCTCTGCGCCCCAGCCCGGGAGCGTGGGGCCCTGCAGCTTGCGGCCGCGCACCGCCAGGCCCACTGGCCTGGGAGCGCAAGTCCCCTCGGGTCCCCGCACTGCAGTTCGGCCCGCTCAGAAGCACAGGGCCCGTGGCGACCAGCGCTCAGCCAGGAGCGCGGTGCCAGTGGCACCATGACCTCGGCTGAACTTGCGGGCCGGATAAAAATGGCCGGTGGGCCACATCTGGCCCGTGGGCCACAGTTTGCTCACCTTTGCTCTATGCGGCAGAAGCACCTGTGGGGCTTTGCAGTGTGGGAAGGACATCCACTGGGCAGGGGTGGGGGTAATAGCTGCCTTCTGCAGAATAATATCCCCATTCACTCTTATGGGATTTCAGTGAGTAGCATTAACTTAACCCTCTTTCCACCTATAATGTGAAACACTCATCCCATCAAGGGGGAAGGCCCTAGGAGAGACTTTAGCAACGCATTTCCATTAGGAACTCAAAGGATCTAAGTTGAGAGAATATCTTCATTAGTTGCTCTGTACCACATGAGGTCCTTGGGACCGAATCACTTCTACATAGGGAAGTAAAGCATACTCCAATAGAAGAATGTAAACTTACAGAATCTATCAATCAACCTATCTCCCACCCATCCATTTTAAGCATTTATATAATCCCCATCAGTGTAGTAATGAAGTGTCAAACATTATATCAAGACTTTCCTGTATCAAAGGAATTCCTGTGGTCTGGACAGTGCCACCCTTGATCTTTCATGAAAACAGCATCCTAAGTATCCTTAAAAATACCCTGTTATATACTGCTTGAGTTCCCAAAAGTCAGTGCCTATTACTTTGGTCTTGACACTCACAGTAAGTTCAGTTACAATGTTGTCAGTCATGGAAAAAGACTAAAGACCTTGAAGCACTTTTCCCCACACATCTCTCTTAGCAGCTTCATGAAGGTAAACTTGTACCTTTCATGATAGTACAGGTTTCTCTGAAAATCATTTTAAGTTGTTTTGCTAATTCTGTAGCTCTGTTCTACTGTGGTCTAGAGACAGAGGTTTATCTTCTGCTGCAGAAATTGTCTTATTACAGGAAGTGTATGTCACTTCAGAGAGAGGTATAACAAGGCTAGTAAATGAGTAGCACAAGCAGCATTCTGTGCTGGCTTTCTTTCGACAGAGGTTTGACATTTTTGCTGGTGTCAGTTGCCTCCGTAGACCCTTGTCATCGAACAGTAGAACAACACCTCATTACGAAGGGTGCAATTTTTACTCTGTTTTCTTTTAATCTCACCAATTATACCTTGCACTTATTGTCTAGCAGTGCTGCACTTTGTTGAGAGCATGTCTTATTGTGCTGTTTTGGAACATGTGTCAGTATAACAAGCAAGATTTATGCTAACATTTAAAATATTTTGATATGCTGTCTGAAAAGCGGCAGGAAACTAATTCATTGGAAGGGGACATTTTAAACTGTATTGTAATGACAACTGCTGCTGCTCTACAAGCAAAGAGAAGATGCTCACATAATACCATCTATATGTCAACTAGATGCATTTTTCCTCCCCTAGGAATGTAGATCTCTGCAGAGTGGTGGCCTTTATTTATATTAACTTATGCAGATGATATTTACTGGGCTTATGAAGTTATATATTTAGGACATGTTATCAACAAAGATGCAGGTTAAGACTAATAAAGGTTATTGTATAATTTGTGGTGGTTTATTTTAAAGAAAATTTCTCTTTCTTTTTGGCCAGGTCTGATACTTTTTACTCATTTGGAGGGACATTTCAGATTAGTTTTATGGTGGGTTTTTTTTTAAATTGTATTTCAGTCTTATGATTGATTTTGCAATATGTTTAAGTACGACATTTAAAGAAACAGAATTATATGAAATCTAGGCCCAAATCAATCTATTGCAAAATTTAGGACCAAGAAAAAGATTTCTATTAGTTCTTTTTAATTCCAGTTGAAATGCTTGTTTTTTAAATAAATAAAGATTCCTACCAGTTGTGCAAGCAGAGAGAAAACAGAGAACATGAAAACAAGAGCATGGCTGCCTACCCAGAAGTCCCTACACAATACACCCTGATCCTCTCTATGAACTGGGGCAGCCATGATGCTATAACGCTAACTTAACTCCTGCAATCTGGTGGCCCTTGAAAGCCACTACAGCACTGTGAAGCTGTAGCGACCAGGCACTGGGGAAGGAGAATGATTGCAGTGAAATAGATGTTCTCTGATACTACCTGGGAAGGTGGTGTCGAAACGTATATGTTGTATTGCATCTTGATGGATCACTAGCCAAGGCACAGATGGCTGCTCAGGGCCTAGGCAACAGTATGACCAAGAGAGGGGGCACATGAGTAGTAATGCTGGTAATGGTGAGGTGGGTGGCAACAGCATTATTTTTACCTCCTGTTGCAACAAGGTGTCATTGGTGTCAAGTGAGTGAACCTACTTGTTTGGCAACAGGTGGATGCTCTAATGTGAGTCATTTCTCACAGTCAGGGAGAGGATGCATCAGGAGGCCATGAATCTGTACAAGGCATGTGAGTTGGCTTTGATTGAGTGTAGTTTCAAGCCTAGCTGTAGCTAGTTTGGGACCTAAAGACACAAGCCCTTTTCCATGAAAAGGGTTCTTTTTCATAGAATCATAGATTATAAAGGCAGAAGAGACCACTGTGATTATCCACCCTGACCTGTTCTGTAACATAGGCTATAGGACTTCTCTGAATTAATTCTTGCTTGAACTAGTGCTTGTCTTTCATGGGGAAAAAACTTCCAGTCTTAATTTTAAAATTGACCATCATCAAGAATCCACCAAAACCCCTGGTAAATTGTTCTAATGACTTATTATTCTTAATGCTAAAAAGATGACTGATTTCATATGTGAATGCGTCTAGCTTCAACTCTCAACCTTTGGATCTTGTTCTATGTTTCTCTGCTAGATTGAAGAGTCCTCTGTTATCAAATTTCTCTTCCCCATCTAAGTACTTTTAGTCTGTGATCAAGTCACCAGATCTTTTGAAGGGCAATATTCTGTGGGGCCCTGAAAGCGTTTATGGCCGGCCCTCCCTGTTGGTCTTGGAGGGAGGCCATGCCCTCTCTCTACGTGCATGTATAAATGCAATGCTCAGTTGGGAAATTAGCAGTCTGGAGGCTCTGGCAGAGCTGAGCCATGAGCAGTCTTTCACCTAGCCTCATGGCTCAGGCAGACAGCAAACGCAGGTCTCTTGACCTAAAATGGGTAGGCAGCCACCCCAAAAGTGGCAGACCTGGGTCAAACAGTTCCCATTGTGTAGAGATATCTCTCAGAGATTTCTGTTGTACACAGTTCCTGGGGTAATCCTTATGCTCGTGTGCCTTTCTTCAGTAAGCCGTTAACATTGTTTGGCCTCATCCAACGTAGCACATTTAAAATACAGAGATATGGTCAATATTCCCAGCTTCAGATACTCCATGCATACAAATTGGATAAACACATTCAGTAAATTATAACTTTCCAATGGTATCTTACAAGACCCATCTTGCATAAAGTATATCTTACTTATACCATATTCATATCAGTTGCAAAGTAATCAGTCCCGTAGAAGTGACAAAGAGTCCTGTGGCACCTTAAAGACTAACTAAAATTTTTAGAGCATAAGCTTTCGTGGGCTAATACCCACTTCGTCGGATGCATGCAATGGAAGTATCCAGGGGCAGGTATAAATAGGTAGGCAAGAACCAGGTGGGAGATAACAAGATTAGTCCAATGAGGCTGAACCAGCTTGTTATCTCTAATCAGGGTGGGTGAGGTATTCCTCTAGCAGTTGAACTGGAGGTGTGAATAGCGAGAGAAGAGAAGCTGCTTTTGTAGTTAGCTAGCCACTCGTAATCTTTGTTCAATCCTTGATTGATTGTATCAAATTTGCAAATGAATTGCAGCTCTGCAGTCTCTCTTTGCAGTCTGGACTTGAAGTTTTTTTGCTGCAAAATGCTGACCTTTAAATCTTTTATGGTGTGTCCAGTGAGGTTGAAGTGCTCTCCTACAGGTTTTTGAATATTGCCATTCCTGATATCTGATTTGTGTCCATTTATCCTTTTTCGTAGGGACTGTCCAGTTTGGCTGATGTACATAGCAGAGGGACATTGCTGGCACATAATGGCATATATTACATTGGTAGATGTGCATGTGAATGAACCAGTGATCGTGTGGCTGTTGTAGATGTGTGGGCAGAGTTGGCATTGAGGTTTGTTGCATGGATTGATTCCTGAGTTAGAGTTATTATGGCGCGGTGTGCTGTTGCTGGTGAGAATATGCTTGAGGTTGGCAGGTTGTCTGTAGGCCAGGACTGGCCTGCCTCCCAAGGCCTGTGAAAGTGAGGGATTGTTGTCCAGGATGGGTTGTAGATCACTGATGATGCGTTGGAGAGCCTTTAACTGAGGACTGTAGGTGATGGCCAGTGGTGGTCTTTTGTTTTCTTTCTTGGGCTTGTCTTGCAGCAGCAGGCTTCTGGGGACCCTGTGCAATTGGCCGTGTGGCCCCCCTGATTTCCCCATACCCCACAGGCCGGGGTCCCACTCGCCGGAAACGGGAGAGCATCCCCTTGCCTGCCAGCTGTCGCTCCGAGGTGACGCTTTTTTCTGAAGGAGAAGCGGATGCCTTAATCTTTTCCCTCCTTGGTGACCCTGGGATGGTTATGCATAATTACCATGCAATAGTCCACTTAGCTTGTACTGTTGCCAAGGCCTTAAATCTCACGTCCTCAATCCTTGCCCGCATGAACCAAGAGTTAGGAGAGGTCCGCCAGGGCATGCTGCAAAACCACCTGGCGGTGGACTATTTGCTATTAAGGCAAGGCCACAGTTGCTCTGAGTTTACTGGCCTCTGTTACTTTAATATTACAGATGAGGGGCAATCAATTGAGACAGACCTCCAAAAATTGAAAGAATTGGCCCTGGGTATTCGTGAACAACAAGAAGCTAGATGGCTCTGGTCATGGATAGCCTCACTACGTGGCTGGGCTGCCCACCTTGTTCAAGGCCTCCTCCTTGGTCTTTTGAGCCTTTTTGCTTCATACCTCTTTTGTGTGTGCAGTGGCCGCCTTGTTGCTTTGTGCCCCCGTCACTTGTCTTCCTCTACCCTTTCACTGGAGTCTCTGGAGACAGCGCGGGGAGGAGTGTAAGGGCGCGGAAGACATTGTTACGGATGAGTGCTAGGCACTCTCCCCCTTGACTCCAGGGAAGGAAGGGGTGTTCATGCCCCCCCCCCACTCCTGGGAAGGAAGAGGTACTCAAGGTTAGTGTTATCAGTTCCTGCTCTGTTTTTGCATAGTTTTCAGACCGGATTGAACTGGTGCCCAGTGTTTATCTGTAGTGTGTAGACTAATAAGAAGATAGTAAGATACCTGGGTGTATTATGTAATCCCAATTAAGACAAAAATAAGGTATTAGTTATTCATGAGGTATGCATGAGATGCAAATGCTTCAGTTATTTCTTTGCCTGTATTCTTACACTTAGTGGGCTTCTTCGCCGGGCATTGCTCCGATGCGTCGGGTCCCCATTTAGTGGCAGCAGCGAAAAGGGAGCCCCCGCTGCGGGTGTGTCACTTTGCCTTCAATAAACTCACTACTTCTATTCAACAGCTGTTTGTGTGCCTCGTTCCTACGGGACACAAAAGTATCCTGCAACAATATCATAACCATACATAAAGAGTATGGGGTGTCACATCACAAGGCTGCCACCAAGGCTTCCAGCTTGGGCTGCCGCCCAGGCTCCCCATTCCCTGCTAGGAGCCCTGCTGCCTCTGAGGTCTCGACTCCCCATTGCCCACTGGGAGCATGGCAACCAACTGGATTCTGGGTGTGGCTCTCCTTGCTGGAGGTGAGAAGCCCCAGGAGGCTTCCCCCCACTTCGAGCTGAGAGTAGGAAGGTTAGAAGCCTCAGATGGCTGTCCCCTTGATCAGGGCTGTGAAAAGGGAGGCAAGAAGCTGGGGAGGGGGCAGCTGGGCTACTGGCTAGGAGCTCGAATTGCTAAGAGCCCTGGCTCTCACCCTCCCACCCCTCACAGCCCCTCTTCAGTTGGTGGAAGCACACCTGGTGAGGATGCACATTGACAGAAAGAGGGTAGTGGACATCAACCACCACAGTAATTACTGTGTAGCTATAAGTCAATATAGCATAGGTCAACTTAAGATGATAGTGTAGACATGCACCATGACTCCTGACTCTAGTTCATCTGGGATTTCCTTCTCTAAAGATAAATATATTTATCTAAATCTATCTATAAAGAAGGAAACACATTATGACGTGTCTTATTAGCCACTCAGCTATTGACTTTAACATAGAGACTGGGGAGTCGACTAGTACCAGAAGAAAGAGCTGGAGCTGTGTTCTCTATATGTGTGATGGAGGTGTGATAAGAGGAACAAAGGGGTTACACACAGCAACATAGCTCCTGAAAGTGCAAAAAACTTGAATACCCATTTCCAAGTAACTTCTGTAGTATCTACTGCTAATATACAAGTCTTCAAGGTTCTCTTTTCATCTTCTGTGGCTCTACGTAAGCCCTTTGTCCCTTCCCTCCTCCATACACATAGGGCACATAACCATCTCTTTCTTTTGGTACCAGTCAGCTCCCCAATGGCTATGTTAAAGTGAGTGCTCGATTGAGTAATCAGGCACTTCACAATGTTTCCCCTTTTATAAATACACTAGGATGAAGCTATTTAGCTTTAGAGAAGGAGGTTAAAAATGGCTGAGCGTTACTGGGAGGATTTCTCTTACACCTCTCTGTGGGTCTGTGAACCTCCCAGAAATGGCATGGGCTGTCAAGGTGGATATGTGATGCCTTATCCCTGAGTCCAGCATAGGTTAGCTCCCTCAATGTGGCATCAGAAAGCAGCATGTAAAGTGAGGTTCAGGTGGGCCCCTGCTAAGCACCATTGGGTCCTAATGGGCTTGTAGGTGCTATGGTGCCATAAATATAAAGGGAAGGATAACACCCTTTATATATGCAGTAATATAAAATCCCTCCTTGCCAGAGGTACAGAATCATTTATCTGTAAGGGGTTAAGAAGCTCAAATAGCCTATTTGGCACCTGACCAGAAGGACCAAATGGGAAAGAAGATACTTTCAAATCAGGGGTGGGGGTGAAGGTTTTTGTTTGTCTCTGTGTTCTCTCAGAGTCAGAGAGGGACCAGGCAGGAAAATCTGTCTCTTGAAACCCTACCCTGAAATAAGCATCTAGGATTACAAAAATAGTATATAAAATAAAGAAAGGCGATAGATTATCTTTTGTTTTAGCTTGTGAATTTTCCCTATGCTAAGGGGGAGTTTTATTCCTGTTTTCCATAACTGTGAAGCTAAGCCTGGAGGAGGATCCTCTGTGTTTAAATCTTTTTTTTTTTATTACCCTGTAACTTTACCTTCCATCCTGAGTTTGCAGAGGTGATTCTTTTACTTTTTTTAAAAATAAACAACTTCTTTTAAGAACCTGATTGACTTTCAGTGTCCTAAAAATCCAGGGGGTTAGTCTGTGCACACCTGTACCAGTTGGTGAGGATATTAGTCTCAAGCAGCCCCAAGAAAGGGGGTGAAGGGACTTGTGTGTGGGGGGGGGGAATATTCTGGGGGGAATAGGAACTCCAAGAGGTTCTTTCTCTGAATCTTTGTCTAAATCACTTGGTGGTGGCAGCAGTACCATTCAAGGACAAGGAAAGATTTTTGCCTTGAGGAAGTTTTTAACCTAAGCTGCTAAACATAAGCTTAGGGGTTTTCCATGCAACTCCCCATATCTGTACCCCAGAGTTCAGAGTGGAGAGGGAACCCTGACATATGGTAACACAAATAAATAAACAATAATTTTTATGCATCCACTTTAGTTTAGTAGGTGAATTTGGAATAGAAAAATGTTAATTCTATGGCCACTGTTGCCAGGGCGTTCTGACTGGCCATAACGTAGTGCACCCAGTCAAGTGAGGAAATGCAGTATTTCTCCAACACAAATGGGGATTTTTGAGGACTTGCTAAAAGGCTGCAGTACAGCTGGTGCTGTCCCTGTTCAGAACGTGGTGTTACTGACAGGCAACAGAGAAGGATACAATAAGTCATTAGGCAGTGTGATTCTGCCCTGATTCCTAATTAATCCAGTAATAAAAGTGCTTAGAATGATAATTCAAGTGAATCAAATGGTGACAGGGATTTTGAGATTTAAAATGATTACCAAAGCTCAGTAAAACAAAATGAACCAGAACATGCCCTCAGTTATACTCTTGCAGCTACTTGGAAAGCAGTAAGATTGCATAGTGTTATGGTGCACAGAATTTGGCCCCCCCTCATATGTAACTCAGACAAGACATTTTTAGATATATGGTCATCAGCTTGTGTAAATGGTATAGCTCCGCCAATGTCAACAAAGTTGTGCTGATTTACACCAGCTGAGAATTTGGTCCATAGTGTTTTTGCACTGTTTAAAAAAAATGTCATTTTGTAACTTTGGTTCTAACAGTGCAAGGAGTCGTTCCAGGACAGCGGTCCAGCACCTCTGGGGGAAGCCAGACTAATTGAACGTGGACACTCTAAGGACTTGCAACTGAATTTTTACAGAATCAGAGGGGTAGCCGTGTTAGTCTGGAATTGCAGAAGTCACAAAGAGTCCTATGGCACCTTAAAGACGAACTAAAATTTTTAGTTCGTCTTTAAGGTGCCACAGGACTCTTTGTCACTTCTGAATTTTTACACTGGATAACAAACGGCCAGATAGGTTGAAACTTCAAGGAAAACAGTACCAGGTGAACAGTTTCCATCACCCCATATCTCTGACCAAACGGTACCTTTTGGTTGTTTGTTTTGGGCACCTTGTCTGTTATATCCACACAAAATTCTTTTAAAGACATGTACAAAGAAATTGACCAATAAAGTCAATCCTTGAAGCAGCATAGTGGGGATGAAGCCAGCACCAGAGTAATTATAATTCTCATTTCTAGATAATTTTATTCTCTAGGATATCCTAGACTCTCAGGTGCTTAAGAGAATCATGTCTGCAAAAGTACTTTACCACCTCTGTGAGGTATATATTTTATTAGCCCTGTTTTACAGATGAAGCAGCAGAGACATAAAGTTAATTGATTTGCTGAAGGTTACACAGAAAGCCTGTGGCCCCTTATGCCTTGGAGTTTGGGTTGCAAAAGCACTTGTAAATCCAATTGTGTCTAATTATCAGCATAATGTCTTATGGTTGTGCACTGGGCCAAAATTCGGGCAATATGGATTCATTGCCTGGACCTGCCTCATACCTCCTCCTTGACCTTGAATAAGTCACCGAATGACATTCCTAACTCCATAAGAGTCAATGGGGAATTTTGTCATGAACTTGTCAGGACACACTTACACAGCACATCTCTTGGTGCTCCAGTGTTCCAGTAGTAAATTGGGAATAAGAAAAAATATTTCCCAACCTCTCAGGGTCTTGTGAGGCTAAATGTACAAATCCTTGGGAAGCTGTCAGATTAAAAGATGATGGGAACCACATACGTGGTTAGAAAGACATGTGGCATTCTTACTGTGTGTGTGTGTGACATGCCTCATATGACACATGACCAGGATTCATCATCGAATTTGGTCTGCTAGTTGGCTCATTCGCTTCCTCAGCCCAGGCTGGATACTGACAAGAAGCACGATATGTACACTGATGGCATTAGAAGCAGTAGGATGTAAGGGAAAGGGTAGGTAAATTCTGCCTCACCACTTCTCTTCCTTAAAGTTTACCATTTTTATCATACTTGCAAGTCAATGGGGGAGGGCAGGGAGTGTTCCCAAGTGCTATTTCAGAGATTGTATCATTTGAATGAGTCAAAGTATTCACATGAGGCCTATGTTGAAATTAGGTAGCTGGATACCATTGTGCCTATAACTGGAGTGAGGGGGAAGATAATTACCTATTCCAGACTGGATACCAAAACATTCATTGATCTAATTCTGAACATTATCTTTCATTACAACAACTCTGCAGGTTCTTGCAGGTATGAATGTCTGAATTACCTGCTAGCTCTAGAGCATAATTTCAGGCTTGCATTTCATTCTGAACCTAAAAGTCAATGAACCAGCAGAGCAAGCTGCAGTCTTCTCTCACCAGCCAAAGCTTATAGTCTTTGAGGGATTTGTTTGGTGCAGCATGATAGCTCAATGAATAATTGAATTAGTTCTGTTGTCTTGAGAAGTAGTTTCAATGCCCACTAAGGAATACCTCGTAGCAATGAAATGTGGGGAAGTCATACATGCATGTGGTTTCTCTGAAAATATGTCTACACTGCAGTTAGACACTCACTGATGGCCTGTGCCAGCTGACTTGGGCCAGTGTAGACATTAGGCTAGAGCTGCAACCCAAGCTCTGGAAAACTCACACTTCACAATTAAACAGCCCCTTAGACCAAGTCCTGCAAGCCAAGTCATCTGGTACAGGCCAGCGAAGGTTTTTTTAATTTGCAATGTAGACATATGCTAAGAGAGAATCTGAACATATACTTGAGTATCTCTTGCTGACTGCTTCCTGTTGAATAGCATGCACAGACATTTCTAAGTTAGACACTAACTGAAAATAAACTGAACTACCTTCCTGTGGAAATGAACTATTTCAACTGTGTAAGGGAGATATTTGCTGTCTTTGTGGAAAAGTATTCATAGAACCTGAGGTTTTTACATGGATGATATTCAAGACAGCCTTCAAGAGGGAGCAATTATGTTTTTTTTTTCATTCGTTTGACCAAAATGAAAGGCATCTCTTCTTCTGAAATAAAGGCCCTGCTCACAATCTCCTAGCTATGAATTACCACGGCCAGTAACATTGCTTTCACTTTGAATAGATTAATAAAGGTAATGTCCATGTGTGCTACTAGGACTTACATGGCTGAAATGCTGGTTGTTCATATATATAAAATATAAACTGAATAAAATATAAACTGAGAGACAGGTTTCAACACACTTTGGCTTTGGGCATAGTCCTAAAGAAGAAGCATCTGAAATATTCTCTAGAGAAGCTGTGTGTAAAATGTGCCTTCTGGGTAAAGGCTTTGCATGGTCTCTGCTTCATTGCATCATGCTGCAGTCATGCTACAAAGGCAAAGCCAAGAGCCGGTATTCAAATGAGGCCTAAAGTCGACATACTATCTTTCTCCATTAGAGGGTGGTCCTTACTCGTCATGGCTGAATTCCACGGGCAGTAGCAGAATATCTGCATTGCAGTCAGCTGCATCCTATTTGACATATGAATCAATAAATGGCTATAGCCTTCATCCTTCATCTTTAAACTTAGCAATTAAAGGAAATAAATGACATATATATATATATATATATATATACACACACACACAAATATACCTATGTACAGCTTGTATGTGTGTGTGTGCACATATGTAAATCTATATACACGTATAGATTTGTATATATACATATATGTGTGTGTACATATATAATATAAACATTCATAAATATATATATATATATATATATACACATACACATATATAGTGCATATGTATAAACAGCTGCATACATATATGTGTATACAAAAGCCACACTACAGAAGCTGCTTAAAGGAATTGCTTGGCAGTAGTTGCAGCACAGTGGACAGAATTCACCATGAAAGTATATTTGCTCCTCCATGGATACCACAACAACACAAGTTCATTTAGACTAGCCTAGTGAAATGGTCATACACATATAACATTTTTGTGCAGAGACACATAATAATATATAAACACACAAAAGTTTCCATAATAGAACATTCCAAAATGAAGAAATTACAATATTCAATGTACTAGATAAATCTTACTCCACTTCTGTTTTAATAAAAATGATAAAAGAGGGTTTGTTCATAAAAAGATCACAGTTAATTGCTCAAGCAGTACAATAAATTGTATATAGGCAAACATTTACATGCAGCATGTTTTTAAACTTACACCATCACATACTACTCTGGCTATGCGAGACAACGAGACTCCAAAGTTATTTATATGAAAAATACAAAGTAAAAACTATGCTTATGAAACATACTACAGATTAAGGGTAACAACAAACACTATTAGCGAATTTTTTCTGCTGTACGTAGTTCACCTAGATTTATAGATTTTGCCAGCAGTTAGGAATGGGCGACCAGGGATGGATCACTTGATTACCTGTTCTGTTCATTCCCTCTGGAGCACCTGGCATTGGCCACTGTCAGAAGACAGAACTATGGACCTTTGGTCTGACCCAGTTTGTCTGCTCTTTTGTACAGCTACATTATTCAATAGACAACTACCACATTCACAGAGTTGCACATAATATGTACATTGTGTATTTGCGTGCAAACTCCCTAAAAAAAAAAAAAAAGGCCAACATTAACTCTTTTTGTAACTTTCAGGAAAAAAAATCGCATTTGAATTGAGACCAAGTGCAGAAAACTATGGCACAAGAGGTGAATGTTTTAGAAAGACAGAAGCATGTGTAATCAATGGCTTATAATGGAAACTGTTTGGCAATGTTGGGGCAGATCCCCAGCCAAAGTAAACTGATGTCACTGTGTTAAAGCCTGTTTACCCCAGCTGAGTCTCTGGTTTCTTGACTTCAGCAGGCACAGCCAGGGCCTATTATAAAGTTTGATTCTATAAGGCACTAAGCCCTGAATCCAGAAATGGGAGTAGAGTGAGACTAGCAATGAACTTAAAGTTAAACCCATAATGCATATATACCTAGATGCCAAATCAACGTATTTTTCTGGGTGTAATGTTACTTGCTACTTTATACTGTACAGTTCCAGTTTCTGAAATCACGTCATTATTGGGGTGCTTATATGTTAGGTTTGTTCAGAGGCCCTGTTCATAATTACATCCCATACAATTACAACAGGAAATATCAAAAAGGCATTTTTGGGGGAAAAAAAAGAGACCTATTTGGAAAAGAGACGTAAACAGAATAGAAAGGTTTTTTTATTGTTTATGAGTAAGACCCTAGTATTAGTCCACGTGTTAATGCCAAAATGTAGCCCTGCATAAGATATAGAATCTATATCTATCAGCACATAGCTACATTACATGTAGAAAACAAATATTTATTTACTTTGCTTGTGGCGTAAGATCAGGTTTTTGAGCCGCAGAACAATTATTTCAGGCTCATTACTCTCTCCTTAGATTTCAAAGGTGCATAGCATCTGGGCTTGCTATTCCTCCAATCCATCTGCCTTTTAGTCCTCAATCCAAACAAGAATGTACTTTAAAAGCAGCACTAGAACTTTTCCTTTTAGAAAGCACAGCAGAGCAGCAATAATGTTTGAAAAATACAGATACGCACAGTACTTAGTACAATACAATCCATGTGGTACAAGTGTAAAGCAGAGACGTCATTAGAATAAAGCTGTTGTCATCATGCGTTGAAAGACTTAGGCAGCTGTTGTGTGGACGAGGCTTAATACTCCTTCATTTCCCAGGCAAGCCTACTTCACGCATGCACAACATCCCCACTCTGTTCAGCTACATTTAAAAGTACCTGGAGAGCTTTTTCATGCAGATCTCATGTTACCCATTGTACCTATGGTTTGAAGTTCACAGATGAGAAATGTGAGGGCCTAAAATAAATACTACACGAACCCTGAGATGTGTGAGGTCCCATGGGAGTTCAGCAAATGAAATGCCTATCAGTCTCTGCCATAGCAGACGCTCCCTAAATTGGCAGCTTCATGCTTCATTATGCATGGATCAGATATATAGGTATGGCCTCAGGCAAACTCCCTGGTTTAATGGTGACATGCATGCTGGGGACAGGCAAATGTCTTTTGGCCATTAAAGTGAAAGATGAGGGAAAGGGGGATACGGAGTTGATTAATCAAAAATATGAGGGGTTTATTTTGTACCATGTACCCTGGAGTTTCCTCTTCAAGAGCTATTTTTAGTATTATGTGTATTTCACTTTTTGTATGTGATGGATTTGACAATGTTTAAAAATGCAATTATTCTTGTCCTTCCAGCTGAGACATACACACTAAAACAATAATTAGTCAGGTTTGTTTCCTGTGGAAAAAATAATTAAAAAGTGCCGCTGTTTTTTATTTTCCATGGAACAGCCTTTGTGTTTACAGCACAAGGTCAGCAGGCAGAGTTGCTGAAGTTTTGCAAAAAACTGTTGAACATCATTAAAACATACCATGCTGCCTTAAATGAATAAAAATGATTGCAGAGATGAGCTACAATGGGAAGAGATTCATGGATACTCCCTGTACTGGGAAAAATAAAAAACATACACAAACACAATACTTTGTATCACATACTTGCAGTTCTAATTAAGAAAAATAATAACAGCAAAGCCATCCTGATCCACAGTACAATGTTAAGAGAGGGAAAAATCATTACTGATGAGCTCTTGTAAAACAACAATGTTTATGGGAACTGCATTTCATTGTGCCCTGAGAAAACTCTTATCCTGAGGGATCAAGCAGAGAAAACTACTACTGAGCATTGGTCTGTCTTCATGAAAACCCTCCTTTCATCTTAGAGAATGCCCATCCTGAGATTTCAATCAAGATATGTACCATCATTTAAACTTTAAAATATCATTATAAAGTCTTTTTTTGTATAATGCCAGGAACAAAGAAGTCAGTTTTTCCTAGAGGTCACTTTTTTTCCTTTGCTAACATGTTGCAGAAGGACAATATAAAATTGTTTTTGAATCTACAGCAGGTACCAAAATAAAGCAAAGGAACTATATAAAGCAGAGACATTTAAGAAGTTAAGCCACTAACCGTTGTAAAAAAACCAACCCGCCCAAAAATCACTAATGTCTCTCAATACTCTTTCTGTGTGTTCAGACAAGTTATGCTTAGGAATGTAAAACTTGAATTTAAAGAAAGTGCATCTGGTAGAGATTAAAAAGGATAAAGGGGAAAAATCAGTTTGATGTATACTTCAAAATGTGCTCATAATGTAGTTTGTTCTATTAATTGAAAAGAGGGTAACACTGCTTTTTTATGTCTAGTTTTTAATCCTATGCTTTTAAAGTATCTTTTATTTGCTCTTATTTGAGGTGAATTGTCCCACTTCAAGCTTTAAATATAGTTTGAGGATTTTGACTTTACAGTGGCTTCCTTTGAATAATCTTCTGAAGTCATATTTTATCTTTTGTTTTACCAGTCAGTAGGTTGTAGTGAATATGACATGTTCTGCAGTGTGATGTATCTCAAGGGCCTTCAGGAAAATTAAGAACGTATGTTCAACACTGACTCTAATGTTTTGTTGTGTTGAGGACAAGAGAGGGTTTTTGGATATAGAGCTGCTGATTTATAAACATAAATATAAAAAATGACATGTCAAATGTATCCAATCCAAACCTCTTCCTCCACCACCACCACCACCACATATTCTTAATAACGTCTTTCAGTCATTTTTGGAGTTTGACGAGCAGCCTGGAAAATGAACTTTAGTATCTAATTGTCTTGGGGGCCTGATTTTGCAATGGGAATAATAAGCTACCTTGTCTGCTACATGCAAAGTGGCAGAGCCATAGAAAGATAGAAGAACCTGAACTTATCTGCCTTTACAATGCATTTCAAAGGAGATCAGAGCCACAAAATGGTAAACACACATGGTAGGAACTTTAAGAAAACAAAAGACTTTTATAACAGAGATCTGTAAAAAGTTTGCAGCAAACCCTGTAACTGCTGAACCACACCTGGTTTAGGGTTTCATTTCAACTCAAGTGAATCTTGGCTCATTTATGGATTTACAACAAAACTATGAAGAAATTATAACCATGTGTTCCCGCTGTCTGCTGTAGCCACCTGTTGTCTCTGGTCTTATTCTGCAAACTCTTCAGGACAGGGAACATCTTTTGTTCTATGTTTGGACAGTGCCTAGCTGACTAAGGCTCTGAGCCATCACTGAGGTGTCTAGGTGCTTGTGTAATACAAATAAATAATAATTAATAATAATAATAATAATTAATAATAATTGGTGATAGCATAGAGGCAAAATAAGGTAACATTCAGTGGTTTCAGCTGAGTTTTATTTGTACGTACACCATGCCAAGCAAATCTCATGGTGTAAATCCACACATCCGTGGCCCAGTTCTCATTTATATTAAAGCCTTTTAAAGTGGGCATAAGTTACATAATTTACTGCCAAAATGAGGTAAAGAGGCCACAGCAAAAATGAGAATCAGGCACACGGAAACCAAAGCAGCTTTGCACATCTCTGTTCCATAGCCTGTTTTATTAACAGGAACATAGCTTGTTCTTATTTTAGCAGGTGAGTATATCTGTTTTTAACCCAGCTCCTTCAGCATTTTTTAGCTCATAAACAATCATAGTTTGACAGCACAGAAACAGAAGACAAAATTCACTCCTGGTGTAAATCGGCACATCTGCCATTGGCCACAAACAGTTATATATCTGCTTAGGCTAGGTTGAATAAGGTCCAATAGCTTTTGTCTTTGCAAATAATCATCAAAATCTCTTTCAATTAGGGCTATCAAGTGATTTTAAAAATTAATTGTGCTGTTAAACAATAATAGAATACTATTTAATAAATACTTCAGATGTTTTCCACAGGTTCAAATATATTGATTTCAATTACAATAAAGAATACAAAGTGTACCATGCTCACTTAATATTTATTTTTATTATAAATATTTGAACTGTAAAAAGAAAAGAAACATTATTTCTCAATTCACTTAATATAGGTACCATAGTTCAATCTCTTTATCATGAAAGTGGAACTTACAACTTTTTAATTATGTACAAAAAATAACTGCATTCAAAAATAAAGCAATGTAAATCGTTAGAGCCTACAAGTCCACTCAGTCCTACTTTTGTTCAGTCAATTGCTCAGACAAACAAGTTTATTTACATTTGCAGGAAATAATGCTGCCTGCTTCTTGTTTACAATGTCTCATGAAAGTGAGAACAGACGTCTGCATGGCACTGTTGTAGCCAGCATTGCAAGATATTTACGTACCAGATACGCTAAAGATTCATATGTCCCTTCATGCTTCAACCACCATTCCAGAGGACATGCCTATGATGGGTTCTGCTTGATAATGATCCAAAGCAGTGCAGACTGATGCATGTTCATTTTCATCATCAGAGTCAGATGCCATCAGCAAAAGATTGATTTTCTTTTTTGGTGGTTCCAGAGCTGTAGGTTCCACATTGGTTTGTTACTCTTTTAAGACTTCTGAACGCATGCTCCATACCATGTCCAATAAGCTTTTGGAAGGCACTTCAGATTCTTAAATCTTGGGTCAAGTGCTGTAGCTATCTTTAGAAATCTTACACTGGTAACTTCTTTGTGTTTTATCAAATCTGTAGTGAAAGTGTTCTTAAAACTAACAGCATGCTGGTGATCTTCTGAGACCGATATAACATTAAATATATGGCAGAATATGGGTAAAAACACAGAGAAGAAGACATAAAATTCTCACACAAGGAGTTCACTTGCAAATTTAATTAACATATTTTTTTAATGAGCATCATCAGCATGGACATACGTCCTCTGGAATAGTGGCCAAAGCATGAAGGGGCATACGCGTGTTTAGCATATCTAGCACATAAATATCTTGCAATACCGGCTACAAAAGTGCCATATGAACATCTGTTCTTACTTTCAGATGACAGTATAAATAAAAAGTGGGCAGCATTAGCTCCTTCAAATGTAAACAAACTTGTTTCTCTTAGCAATTGGTTGAACAAGAAGTAGGACTGAGTGGACATGTATGCTTTAAAAAGTTTTACATTGTTCTATTTTTTTAGTGCAGTTATGTAACAAAAAAACCCTTCATACATAAATTGTGCTTCCATGATAAAGAGATTGCACTACAGTACTTGTATAAGGTGAAGTGAAAAATACTATTTCTTTTATCATGTTTACAGTGCAAATAGTTGTAATTAAATAATATAAAGTGAGCAGTGTACACTTTGTATTTTGTGATGTAATTAAAATCTATATATTTGAAAATGTAGAAAAACATCCAAAATGTTTAATAAATTTCAATTGGTATTCTATTGTTTAACAGTGCAATTAAACATGCAATTAATCATGACTTTTTTTTAGTTAATCACGTAAGTTAACTGCAATTAAGTATCAGCCATACTTTCAAAATATATTACATTCAAATAAACAGAAAGAACCGTTGGTATTTCCAAGCAGCGTTTTCTACCCAGGGGTTGTCCAGACTCTCAGACAAAGGCACTGTGATGTAACAGGAACTCTCCCGCAACCAGCGAAGCAAGGTGTGGCTCTCTAGGAGCCATCCACACTATGAGTCAAACCAGTAGGCTCTGGATGATTTGTGCTGCTCTGCAAAGTGCTGTGATCCCATCCTTTGCTGGCCCAGGAGCGAAAACCCAAACTTGGGTACAGAACACAACCGTCCAGCATAGGTAGGGCTGGTCTGTTTTAACCACAGGTCTGAGGGAAACTAGTTCAGGGCTGAAAGGCAATCAGACAAGACTGGAAAGAGAACTGAGTTTTGTTTCTGCTTTGGAGAGCTGGAGCTAAGCATAAACAGACTAAACAATTGCTTAGGGCCCTGAGCAGTTCAAGGCCCTCCACCCCATTTTCTTTTTTATTATGTGTTTTGTGTATGTGTGTAGGGGGGAAACATTCCTGCTTAGGGCCCCCAATGGACTAGTACCACATCTTTTACTTTGCATTCTCATGCCAATATTATCCCTCTTTTCCCTTTCTTAACACTCTACCCTACTATCCCAGGAAAGCAGCACACTGCCTGCAGGGCACGTGTTTTCCCTCTGGTTACTCTGTTTATAGCACTCTCTGCTCGACCAGGGAGGGCTGGGAGCCCTCACCCCATCATTTTTACTGGTTGTAAGGGCAAGCAACATGGAGAGGAGACGGAGAGGAGACGGTGGCGGGCAGGATCTTGGAGGGAAGAGGTGGCATGGAAGCAGAGGTCTGAGGGGAAGAGGCAGTGTCAGGGTGGGGCCTCGGGTGGGATCTCAGGCACAGGGAGGTGGGGACACAGTTCAGGCACTGGTGGCCCCCCGCCACTTTTAGGGTAGCTTCTGCTGCTCTGCTCCATACTCTGAATGCCACAATGACTAAAGCTGGGAACACAGAGAAGAGAAAGTTGTACATAACAACCAAAGCACACACCTATTTCCCACCCTAGTACTCATGGGTGGCAGGTATCACAGGTGGGATAGGCCGAGCCTCCCCAAATACCCAGGTGTGGCAGGGAGTGCTATAAACAGAGTAACCAGAGGGAAAACACCCACACTGTACCCCAGGGGTTCTCAAACTCAAATGACCACGAGGGCCGCATGAGGACTAGTTCATTGGCCTGAGGGCCGCATCACTGACTAGCTGCCCCCGCCCCCCACTCCACCTCTTCCATGAGGTTCCACACCTGCCCCGCCTCCTCCCCTGAGCGTGCAGCTACCTGCTCCTTCCCACTCCCTCCTGGAAAGTGCTTAGCACCTGGAGGTAGGCAGGGAGGAGGCAGGGGGCGCAGAGAGTTTGGCGGCTGCAGGAAATTAAGTGCGGGGAGAGAGGGGGCATAGGGAGCTTGGCTGGCCACAGAAAATAACCCCGCGGGTCACGTGTTTGAGACCCCCCTGCCTTAGGTGAACTACTCCATCACCTAAAAAATCTGATCCTCATACTCAGCCTCAGTGTTACACATACAACGATACAAAAGTATAGTAAAAAATATTTTTCCCGGTGCATTGAGTCATAGTGCCGATGTACGTTATACTCCTTGGGAATAGCAATCGTTTGCTGACAAATAAGGCATTGAATTTTATATTTCACCTCTGTGAAAAAATATAAATTCTCCCATTTGTCTTGGAAAACTCTTTTCTTCCATGAATGTTCTTTTTTTTGATGAAGTCATTTCCAAGCAGTTTTAATAAAATATATTCACTTAATAATGCACCTCACTCAAAGGACCAAACAGGAACTTAGATTTACTTCTATTAAAGCGCCCTCCTGGACTGGGCTACACTCACACTCCACTCTTGCTCCGCCTCTTCCAACCCCTTCCCTGTCCCCTTCAAACTCCTTCCACAAAGTTCCCACCCCAACTCTGCCCCCCTCCTCCCCAGTTCAACCCCTTCATCAAAGTTCCCACCCCAACTCTGCCCCCCTCTCCTCCCCTAGTCCAACCCCTTCCCCAAATCCCCACCCCTTTCTCCCCCTCCTCCCCTGTGCATGAGGCTTCCTGCTCCTGGCCCCTCCGTCCCAGAAACTGCTAAGCTGCTAGAGCACTGCCTGGCAGTAAGCGGAGCAGCGGGAAGCAGCACGTGGGTGAGAAGACACAGGGAGCTTGGCGGGGGGGGGGGGGCATGAGGGGGCAGGGGAGCATCGCGGGCCACAGGGACGGGCTTGGCGGGCCGCATGTTTGAGACCCCTGCTCTACCCTCCTGGTTCCCTCCTGCCCCTGGCTCTGTGACTCTTACTCTGTGCCATGGCCCCAGCTCGGGTAGGCACTGGGCCACACCACCTACATGGTACTCTGGGGCTGGAGCCAGAAAGGGAAAGGGGCCGCAGACAAAAGACTTTGAGGGCCGCTGAGCTAGACTCCCCAAGCCTGTGGTCCATGTGCAACCCATGCTGGTATTTGAGGCTTATTACCCTCACTGGCCATGTGCTTCAGACAGAGCAGGCAGCACTGATGGCTGATATGGCTGCCCAGATCTGGAGAGACAGCTGGTAATTATCCCTCTGATTCTACGGCCCTCTGTTTCAACCTACCGTTGCTTATTCCCTTGCCTCCTCTTGGCTTTTCTCCCATCTCTTCTTCTCTCTCACATATGTCCCTGCTGCCCTTCATATCTTCATGGCCCTCTCAGTCCCTTCTATCTCCCCATCCACCACTGCTGCTGCCCTCCGCTGGCATATTGTGAGGCTGTCAGACCACCAGGCCAGCTGAAAGTCCGAGAGTTTTCCATACTCGGAGCTGCAACCCATGGGGTTGTGTAATTCTGGACTACTTAACTACCAGTGCAATAGATCATGCCAACAAAGATGCATTTTGGGACAATTAAATTTTATTAAAGCTAATGTTAAAATTATATAATACACAGGTTAAGGAAAAAGGGTCTGCACGTCTGGGTATAAACCTTAAAATTATCTAAAAGTACAATGGCTGGTTTAAAAGTCATACAATTCATATGATACACAATCAGAAATAACCCAAATTTAGATTAATAAATCTGATGATACCAGTTTAGCTATTAGTATCCAAATATTCAGGTATATCACTCATGGAAAGTTATGCAGAGAGCTGGTTTGGATAGCAAATATGGCAATGAGTGTAGATTATTCCTTAGTATTTGAGAAATTAGGATAGGTTTTTTCCTTAGAACCAGTCCATCAGGGAAGTATTTCAGTTACTTTCCCGATTTTGCTTCTCATTGGCACTCCTGCTCATCACTCCTTGTAGTGCCAATGTTCGGTGATGTGTTCTAGGTAACTGTCCCTTGACTACATGATGGTGTCCAACACCATGAGTTTCCTCATCAGCTGAGCATAGCGCTGACCGACTCCACATTCCCGCAATACACGCTCTTTACTGGGGTCCCATGCACCCAGCACTCCGACAATCAGCACGTGTTGAACCTCATAATGCCTAGCTCTCAAGTTGTCAGTCAAAGGAGCGAATTGCTCCAGCTTTTGAGCTTGGGCATCATGGAAGGCTGGGGTCCTGTTTTCAAAGGGAACTGTGCCATGCACCATGATGATCTTCTTTCGTTCCTCATTGGTGATGACAATGTCCAGTCACAGCTAGCTGTGTGTTCCAGGAATGGCGGAGTTCACAGCAAAGGGTGGCAGAGTAGCTTTGACTAGGTGATCTTGGATGGCGTTATGTCACAGCTTCCAGGCACTGGAATGGGGCCTGCAGCAACACAAAATGTGGAGAAGAGTCTTGTTGGCATAGTCACACTTCCTGCATAGTTTGTCCCAATTTCATGGAGGACAGCTCCTTTCAGTGGGATGCAGTTGAGCTGGACCCTGTGGATGAACCTCCAGTTGGCAAATTGGGTGAAGTTTCCCTTGGAGGGGAAGTGGTTGCTGGTGTCCCACTTGCACGTCACCTCGAAGGCTTTGCCCTGCTCTGGCTTCTGTTTCAAGTTTTCCACATTCTGGCAGTAGATGGCATCCCTCAGGGACCTTTCCATAGTTCCCAGCTTCTCTTTGAATTGATACGTGAGAAAATGTGAAGAATGTGTCTTCTCTATATCTAGAATTAGAAATGTCAAGGAATTTCCAGCTTTCAAAGCCTAATTAAACAAAATCTCCCCCTTAAGGGTCAAACTCTTAACAGGAAAGCGCTTTCCTGCTGGCATAATTATTCAGCCTCAAACAGAAGTGGAAGTTATGTCAGCGGGAGAGCATCTCCCGCCAACATAGCACAGTGTGCTTTAAGTCAGTATAAGTTATGTTGCTTACAGGGTGTCATTTTCACATCGACTTAAGCAGTAGTGTAAACACACCCTGAGCAATGGACACATTGCATAGGTGACACTTTCAGTCTTTGTTGGGGAAGGCGGCATGGACTATAAGGTACATCAAGTACCCAGTTGCTCTCTGATAAATGAAGTTATTTGCTACTAAATACTAGGAAAACTGCCCCAATTTATATGAACTCATTTACAGAGTAGGGGCTGATCTATTAACCACTTTCCAGTTGTGAGGCTTACTACCTTTAGGTCCAGTGGGACTGCTGTACAGAATAACAGATTTTATATCCAGTAGTTAGTGGTTACAAGATCGAGAGCTGTAGCTGAGGAAAAAAACCTCATCACTCACATATTTGTAAACATGTTCCGTAAATCGATTTCAAGATTCATTCTGAATATATTCACACCCCTTTTTTGGATTGCTTTTCCGTGCACATTTATGTAACCAGTTTTTGTGAAATAAATGTTGAGGGAAGAGTTGTTTGTTTGTTTATCTGAATACAGTTATTTGTGCACAGGCATGAACAGGCATGTCAGAAGTGCTTTCCCAGACACTGTACATAAACATACAGTAACTTGGTGGGAATGCGATAAGAGAAATTTGAAAAGTCAATAAATGTGGCTTATAAAGAAGGGAACAAGCAACATTAAAATCTAGAGTAAATGGGGCTTTATCAAATAGAATACTCTTTAATGTGCGAGAAAATAGTTTTAATGGTTTAAAATTTTTTAGGCCTATTTAGTTATAGTGGGTGGAAATCAGGCTTGGTTTAAGTCAATCAATTTCTCATTCAGTTCAGTGTGGGGTTGAAAAGGTGGAGGGAAATGTCGAGCATGGCTGGACTGTCCTCGTTTTGGAGAAAGAATTTGGCAAAGTACTTAGGTGATGGCAGATACCTCTGTTATGATTCTAGAGGACCTTACCCTGATGGTTAAGTATTTGTACGATGGTTCCATGATACACGTGGAGATGTCCTTTTGTGGAACAAAGCGTTCTGCGGTGAAGGTTGATCTCTACCAAAGAAACTGTTTCCTAGTTTTCAGTTCCCCCCTACTTGGCTTTGTGTCTGTTTTAAAAGGTTTCTTAAGGCTTTGCTGCTGTTTATAAAAGTTACATCATCCAATTAGAGAAGGGAAACCATAATATCTGAGAAAACCTGTCCCATTGCACGGACCAAATACCAGAATCTTACTAGTGAGTACTCCCAAGCACTTATGAATAATTCACAGAAACATATGGGCCCAATGACATTTGTAAACAAATTATAGGAAATAATGGACAAATTCATAACTTCATGACTGGATTGTGGGTGATTCATAAACATGAACAAGGGCCAAAAATCAGTAGAAAAAATTATTTGGAACTAGTGATTTTGCCAGTCCTGATACAGACACATGTTGATTACCAGGAATGGTGCCTCTGATAGATTTGTGTTAAAGTGAGCATCAGCACAGGTAACACAACAATTGCAGCTCTTTTTGCTTGGAAAGCTATTTGGGGAACTCTGCGTAAAGGCACTGCAGGCTAAGAAGCTGGAAAAAAGGATGATTTTTCTTTCATATTGCAAGGTTCTTGAAATCTTGGAAAATATATACAATTAGATATAACTAAAATGACTGGCAGAAGAAACAAAGAACTTGCCATACCAATTCAGATCAGTGGTCTCTAGTCTAGTATTCTGTCTCTCCTAGTAACCAATATCAGATGCCTCAGAGGAAGGAGTAAAAGCCACAATAAACAAAATGGGTCTAGCATGCCTATAGGGGATGTTTCTGCCAAACCCAAGCAATTAGGGGGTGACATGTCCTGACACTTGTTGGTATATACTCCTTACAAAAGTTTAGCCTGCCTAATGTAAACATGAATATTCTTATTGTTCATATAAATGACAAAATCCTGATTTAATAAAATAAAATACATCATCTACCCATAAGATTATTGAAATATTGTGTAGTATGAGATTTTTTTTGCTTCCTGTTGGCTTCTGAGACATCTGACAGCTCTGAGTGCTAAGTTTCATTTAATTTCCTGTCCAGTGAAACTCATACGCTATCTCGTCATCTTATTCTGTCCTCCTCTCCTCTGAGGGCAAGTGATCCTTCCCTTTGCAGTTTGCCAGTCTACACAGTTGCTATTTTCCCAACTTATGCTGCAATATTAGCTAGACATTCCATAAAAGTGTCCACACACATTGTTCCCAATTTCCTGTCATCTTCTCTCCTGTTCAGTCATTTACACCAGAGCAAAGGGGATGTAAAATGCTATCATTCTGATTTCAACTGGTATAAATCATTACATAGGGTGCAGGACAATGGAAAAGCAGCATCTTTTCCTTTCAAACAAACTGTCAACATGAAGTTTTCCAAACAAAAGAGATGAATTTATTCTTGGGGTATCCGAGCTAACTTGAGTGTTATACCAGGACTGCATCTGGCTCAGTTTGCCCACTGTGTTTTAGTTACTTTACATTAATATTTTGCTTTACTTCAAGACTTGTGTCACGTTGCAAAAATTATCTGGAATCATATAGATCATTGGTGCCAGTAAGGTCCTGTAGGGGCACCAAATCTTAGGTAAAGGGGGTCATATAAGGTGTCTATGACCAGGTTATGGTCTACTGATTATAATTATGCTATCTGTATGTGTGTATCTTGTTTGTAGCTAGAGTTATGAGGATTGGCTGTATAGTGTCTGTATTTCAAACTTATGCTTGCTTTGGGTGAAATCCCAGACAAAGTTATTGTTAGCTCCGCCTAGCCTTCCTGATGGCCCATCAAGTTCCAATCAAGCTAACAATGAACTTTGTAGATGCCTGTCCACACCCGAGCTTCCCCAGGAATATGGCCTGGCTGCTCAGGTGCTGAATCTTGAAGAGTCATGTAACTGGACCACATGGCTCTGAAACTCCATTTTACAACTGGACTCTGATTAGCAAGAAGGAGGCGGTCTCCACCCACAAGAGGAAGTCTATATAAACCTGGGAGAAAGATCTCCATTTTGTCTTTTAATCTCCAGCCTCCAGCCTGGCTCCTACTTCTGGATGGGACTTTGCTGCAAAGGGGCGGTCTGGCCAAAGGATTGATGACCCATTCCTCCTGGGAATGTATTCCAGAGACTCTGATTTGAACCTGCAGTTATTCTACAACTGATGCAAGCCATTACTGCATGTATTTGATTTCCTTTAACCATTCCTAAGCCTCACCTATATCTTTTTCCTTGTATAATAAACCTTTAGATTTTAGATTCTAAAGGACTGGCAACAGCGTGATTTGTGGGTAAGATCTGATTTGTATATTGACCTGGGTCTGGGGCCTGATTCTTTGGAATTGGAAAGAACTGTTTTCTTTTATTGGGGTATTGGTTTTTACAACCATTAGTCCCCAGGACAGGTGGCTGCTGGTGGTGATACTGGGAAGCTGGAGTGTCTAAGGGAATTGCTTGTATGACTTGCGGCTAGCCAGTGGGGCGAAACCAAAGTCTTTTCTGTGTGGCTGGTTTGGTAACCCTTTAGGGTGGGGAAACCCCAGCTTTGGGCTGTAATTGCCCCTTGTGAAGCAATTTGTCCTGATCTGGCACTCTCAGTGGGTCACACCAGGAACAGCACCGTCACAACTTGAGACTAAGAAATTCTTACAAGTCTATACCTCAGACATGGAACAGGCCAAGAGGTCCTATTTCTCCACTATATTAGTGCCCACTAAACTGTGTCCTGCTGAACTATCCTAGATGGAATAGCTTTGTCAATTCAGACTTCCTAGATCAGAGATCGGCAACCTTTGGCACACAGCCCATCAGGGAAATCTGCTGGAGGACCAGGATGGTTTGTTTACCTGCAGTGTGCACTGGTTTGGCCAGTCACAACTCCCATTAGCCACAGTTCACCATTCCAGGCCAATGGGGCCTACAGTAAGCCACGCACGTTGAGGGATGTGCTAGCCACCGCTTCCCACAGGCCCCATTGTCCTGGAACAGCGAACCACGGCCACTGGGAGCTGTGATTGGCTGAACCTGTGGACACTGCAGGTAAACAAACCATCTCAGCCTGCCAGCGGATTTCCCTGATGGGCCACGTGCCAAAGGTTGCCGATCCCTGTCCTAGATGCTTGGCTGGTGTGTCTTGCTTACATGCTCTTGTTCCAGATTTGGAGGTGGGAAGTAACTGGAAGGGAGCTGGGGTGCAGAACAAAGTGCTTTGTTGTGCATTTGTCTGTTGCACAGGAGATAGGATCATGTGGATACATTTCACTTAATCAATTCCCTACCATCTCAAGGGCCTTGAACATTGGTGGCACCGCTATCTCACTTATTCTCTGCTGATGGCATACAACAGCTTAGTCTCCTGAAGACTAAAATATTTGGCTTAACTGAAATAATCAGGCTCAATATAGGGGTATTGGGGTGAAATTGACTAGCCTATGATTATGCAGGAAGCCCAACTGGACCTAACAATCCTTTCTGGCCCTAAATTCTATGAAACTCTATTCTTGACAATAACAGTTCTTTTCACTGTAGTTTTATACTTTTCTGTCTGACAAATATTAACTTTTTCCCATGTACAATGAAGCACATTTCTGAGAATGCTCCTACTTTGTAAGCTATTTGTCCAGAGTTAACTGGGAAGTCATACATTATTTTTGGTGTGCGTTACACAAATAGTGGCTTTAAACCAACAAACAAAAAACAGCTCACCAGTGATGGAATGGTAGGTTCCCTTTCCCTCCCCATCCCCAGTATGGGATATGGGTGGCACTACCCTCTCTCCTAACAGTAATTGTATCATAGGTCTAATCTGGTGCTTAATTAGATCCTTTCTTCTTTGACCCTTTATATGATTCTGACAGAGTAAACTGGCTTTAAAGTGGACATATATGTTTATCCTGAGTTTAAGATCCCTTTACACTGCCAGAGTTGTGTAAAATGGCCTTCATGTAAATGAGAATCAGTTCCCCTCATGTTCCTACAGATACGTTAGTGATCTATTACAATCTAATATTCAGATGTGTAGATTCATTCCATGTTATCTTATAAGGGAGAAGCATCAACAAGTGTGTGCAATGCAGCTGTTATTAGTATTATGTAAAAGCTCTATCAAACCAAAGCCAGTCATGAAGGAGCTGCAAAGTTATTCACAAGAAAAATAAATGCTTCTAGAATTACAGTAGCCTTAGAAAAAAAGTATTGCCTCTCTTTTTTTGAAATAGGGCTTTTCAACTGCGTTAGGCTTTATGTGATCTTTCACAGGCCACATGCTTTTTTGGCAAATCCCAGACACATTCTCTATTCAGCTCTCCTTTGTTTTTATTAAAGCACAGCCAGGTTACGTGCTATGCTGTCCCCTCTCTCCATAAACGTTTTTGCACTGCTCTCAATAAATCATACCACCAATAAAGAACTTTAAAAAAATGTTGACCTCCATGCAAATAAATTGAGTGTGATATTAACATTTAGCTATCAGTCCGTCTAGATTTTCCCTTTGATCTTTTTTTTTTATGAATAACCCAATAGGAATGTACTTGAAGTCTTATTTGGTTTAAATGTGTTACCATAATCAACCTTATACTCTATCATTACTTGAAAAGTTTTGAATGATCCAAGAGCCCTGACAAGTAATGATTTATGTTTAATAACAGCCCTATCAGGAAAACAGTCACAACTTTATTATTTTTGTGCATTGTGCCCTTAAATCATTTTTATTAATTATTCCTGATGACTGAATATTCAGTGCCCAAGACCTTTCTATCCCCTCTTCCCTCCATCTCCCGCATTTATTTTCACATTTACAGGATATGTGATCTCTCAGGGTCAAGTCCAGAGCAGAAGCAGAATGCATTGACTATCTGATCCAGCTCCTACTAAAGTCAATGGCAAAACCCCCATTGAGTCCAGTGGGACAGGATCAAGCCATTAATATCTTCTACACAATCCTGAACAAAGACAAAATAACAGATGTTTCCTTTTTTAATGTGAGCAGACAGGAGAAAGAGGATGAATGATATACAAACTCTTTGATACAATAGGCATACTGAACTTGGGCTCTTTATATTGTGCCTTTTCCATCAAAATATACATTGTAACAAATTAAACAACAAGCATATACAGTTTCCAGCAGTGATAAATGACCTTCTGTAAGTTTGGAGTTAGTTGGGAAAAGGATGTAAGACCCAAAGATCCAAAAGTGGCTTGTGACTTTTGGGCAGCTGTGACCAAATGCACCCTGTAATCACCCTCTACACACTACTGTATTTGTACAACATATGCCTTGTGATGCATTATTTCAAAATTAATAATTCACTAGTCAAGAATATTCATGGTGAAATGTATGTAGCAATATTATATGTAAAGTTATGAATTCCCCATGTGATGTTGGTAGCACACGTTCAAACTCATGTAGACCTCAGGAGTGGTTAAGCAGATCTATCTGAAACAAAGGACTGTGTATTTACTTCAGTTTACATATAAGTAGTAAACAAGAGCCTGGAGATAGCAAGAGGAAGACAAGGCAAATTTGCATTTCAGTATACACAAGAGAGAAGAAAGAGCATAGGGGCACCTTCACACCCAGACTCCGCATCTTTACTGTTTGAATAAACTTTGCTTTGCAGGGTAATCCTCAGAAGAATCCACTTCAAAGGAGACCGAACTGTGAAAGTATGGGTCAAAAACACCCTAGGCTCTGTCTCTTTCTCACTTTCTCTACCCTTTAAAGGCAAATCCAGATAAACAATTTGGTCAGGTATGTTGCTAGGGCCTTCTGGTAAGGATTTTACCTTGAACCGATTCTAGTTTTTTTTTAAGTCGTAGCTACTAGAAGTGTTTTCTCTTTATTTCTCTTGTAACCATTCCTCACTGTAATACCCTGTTCTTGTACTCACTTAAAATCTATATCTTTATAGTTATATAAACTTGTTTGAGTCTTTAATCAAAACTATTCCAGAGTAATGTTTAAACTGAATTACTTGGTAATTACAGTTAAAGTAGCAAACTGTTCTATATTGACCCTTTACAGGGGCAATGGATCTACAATATCAGAACTGCCCAAGAGAGGGATTTTTGATGAAAATATGGCACTGGTGATGAGGGTTTCCGGTGCAGGAGGGGGCTCTGGGCTGTGGCTGAGGGGTTCGGAGGGCAGGAGGGGGATCAGAGCTGGGGCAAGGTGTTGGGGCATGGAAGGAGCTCAGGTTCCAGGTGGTGCTTACTTCACAAAGCTCCCAGAAGCAGCGGGATGTGCCGCCTCCAGATCCTATGTGGAGGCGAGGCCAGGCGGCTCTGAGCACTGCCCTGTCCACAGGCTCAGGCCCTGCAGCTCCCATTGGCTGCAGTTCCCAGCCAGTGGGAGCTGCAGGGATGGCACTTGGGGCAGGAGCAATGTGCGGAGCCCCCTGGATGCCATGCCATGAAAGTTATTGACTAACTTGATGGTAATCCATCTGACTAACCATCACTCTCGGTAAAAATGTTATCCCAGTAGCCTCTTCAATACATCTTAAATATTTGAAGACAATTATAAGAAAAAATTAAATTTGCAGTACAGCTATGTGATATAAGCATAATACATAACAAGCAATAATACCACTACGTATATGTTTTAAAATAAATATTTTAGTTCCACTACTTATGAACTATGACTATCACCACAAAATAGGAAAAGATAATATTTATCTCCTCTGAATAGCTGTATTCTGTATGTGTAGTAGACTACAAACAGACAGGACAAATGGCTTCCATTTTGAATGATTTTATATCACTTTGTTGAGCTGTCTTTTCTAATCAGAAGATTGGAAAAATAAACCTATATTCCTGGAAATTATCAAAGTAGACAATGAAGGAGGAGAATGGGAGTAGCTCGTGGCAGGAAAGGGTTCTGTGCTGTACTAAGAAGGAACATGTCTATACTGCTCAGTGTTAGGGTTGGCTATAAGAATTGGGGTATGATGCTGTGAGATGTTGAGTATGTTTTTTTACTGAAGTCAATGGGAGATAAAGAACCTTAGCATCTTGAAGCGTCAGGCACAGGCAGAGCAATCAAAAAGTAATATTAGAAGTAAGATATGTTTGATGGTCTATTTTCAACTTGAGTTGAACTTCTGCTGCCAAAAACAGTAAAAATAAAATAAAATTCAAAGCAAGTGATTTAGAAGGAACTCAAAATAAATTAATAGGACAGGGTTTCCAGATCTAGTTCAGCGCATCTGACTGTGCATAGTCTTTCATTCCATAACCTCAGTCATGCCTTGCCAGCTACCGTATCCAAAGGCACAATATTGATCATAAAACTCTTTTATGGTTTAAGGCATGTGTTTACTCCTGTGTGACCATGACTTGGATTTTCCATCTGCTGTGATCTTTCCCTTTGTTTTCTTACCGATATCAGGTGGTGGAATGCCAGCCAAAAAGTACAGGCTATCCTTTGGTGTTGGCTTTAGATATCCTGTTATTCCATGATAGCTATCAGTTAGAATAGGGTCTAGATTCTTAGCATGGACAATTTTTTCCCATCCTGGACATGAATACTCTGCTATGGAGTAGCACAAGACAGTAGCAGTGGTTTGTGAACTATTTGGGATGACTCCCCACTTTGATGTGATCAACTTTTGGAGGATGTGGCTGCAGGCAGTAACTTTCCCTTTCATCTTCTCTGCATGTGCTTTGAAGGAAAGTGTTTGGTCCAATGTCACCTCTTCTTTGGGTGATTTGGTTTGGGTTTGGGTGATTAACCAGTGAGATTCCATCCCAGATGATGTTACGTTTCCGCTTTACTTCTCAATGGCGTAAGGCCATCACTTTTGTCTTGGTCAGGTTGGCATGAAGCTGGGTATCATTATAATAAGCTGAGAGATTGTTTAAGGCACATGTCAGTCTGCTATCGATATTGGCAAAGGCCTTCTCTTGCGATGTAATGCATAAATCATCGGCATACATGAAGCTCCTTGTATTGCTTTGGTCATTGGCATTGTAACAAATGGATGATGATTGTATGGTGGGTCCTGCACTTTTCAGGGAGGGGGCTAAGACACCACCCCAGCCCCTTATCTTAGGCGATGAGGCCCCCGCTAATGGTGTTGGAAGGTGGTCGAGGAGGGAAGTGGGGGAGGGGTTTGGGTTTGCTCCTCACTCTGAGTCCCAGCCCCTCTCAGCTCCTGCGGGTTTCTTACCCTCTTCCCTGTGGGTAGAGTTATCCTCTGTCCTTAGGCACTGTGGGAGGGAGTCTCCCTGTCCTGCTGGGGAAGGGTGTCCCTTACTACGGTTCTCTGGTCTTTCAAATCTCACAACACACTCCAAGTTTCAGTCCTCTCTCCTTCCTCCTTCTCCCCTGACTGCCTGAAGCAGGGGGTTTTATTAGGTCCCTGACAGGGCCGTAGTTGACACAGGCATTACAATTAACCTGTAGCAACCCTTCCTAGTCTACAGGGAACTACGCCTTAATTAGCCTGGGGCTTATATATTTCCCCTCTACTCTACCACTGCTCCCTGGCCCTCCTGGATCACATACTTCCCACTCCTCTCCCTCCCCCCAGCTCAACACCATGGGGCTGGGCTACTGGGTATGAGAGACAGTGTTGTCGTGACTGGCTGTCTGCGTTGCCATGTTGGCTTTCGGCTCTATGCTGTATCTGGAAGTGGAAAGGTTGTAGGGATAGAACCATTTAGTCAGTTGTGCATTCCTCTCCTTGTTTGGGGCATGGAAGGAGCTCAGGTTCCAGGTGGTGCATCCATTGGAGTGGGGCATGGTCTGGACCAATGCAAATGGTACCTGCAGGACCTAGCCGTTTATTATAACTATTATGTAAATGTACTGATTATTTTAAAATTCATTCACAAATCTTTATCCCTGCACAATTATTATACGTGACTAATTGATATACAGCTTCAAAGGATCATTTGCTTCATATTGTAGCTGAGACATCATTTTTCAGACAGAGATTACTAGTTGTCATCTCACTTCTATACTTTGCATAGGTCAGTCTGTGATAATCTCTAGGTCAGATTCTGATCTCAGTTGCAATGGTGTAAACCTGGAACAACTTCATTGATTTAGGTGAAGTGACTTTATACCTATACTGGCATAACTGATATCTGAATTTAGCTTTGTGTCCTCCCACTTCCCAGGGAAAACTAGCACAATATAATTTTGAAAATAACATATACATGTTTGCATAACTATTACCTGGATCAAACAAATCTGTATCTTGAATACCAGCACAGTGACAATATAATTAGAAGTAGAGGCACTCAAAATAACAGTCCTCAATACTTCTAGATCTGTCTGAAGATATCAGAACTCTTTACAAGCAATAGCCTCAAAGTGAAGCCTCACAACACCATGAGACTTATTATTTTAGGGCTGTCAATTAATCGCAGTTAACTCAACGGTTTAACTGAAAATAAATTAACTTGATTTTAAAAAGTGATTGCAATTAATTGCAACTTTAATTGCACTATTAAACAATAATAGAATACCAGTTTACATTTATTACAAATATTTTGGATGTTTTTATACATTTTCAAATATAATGATTTCAGTTACACAACACAGAATATAAAGTGTACAGTGCTCATTTTATATCACTATTTTTATTACAAATATTTGCTCTGTAAAAAAGAAAAAAGAAATTGTGTTTTTCAGTTCACCTCATATAAGCACTGTAGTGCAATCTCTATCATGAAAGTTCAACTTACAAATGCAGATTTTTTATGTAACTGCACTCAAAACAAAACAATGTAAAACTTTAGCGCCTACAAGTCCAGTCAGTCCTACTTCTTGTTCAGCCAATCACTAAAACAAACAAGTTTGTTTACATTTATGAGAGATACCGCTACCTGCTTCTTATTTACAATGTCACCTGAAAGTGAGAACAGGAGTTCACATGGCACTTTTGTAGCCAGCATTGCAAGGTATTTATTCGCTAAACAGTCGTATGCCTCTTCATACTTTAACTTGTAGATTGCACCTTTTTTACAGTGTGAATATTTGTAATAAAAATGAATATAAAGTGAGCACTCTACACTTTGTATTCTGTGCTGTAACTGAAATTAATGTATTCTGAAAATGTAGCAAAACATCCAAAAATATTTATAATAGCTTTAAGTTGGTATTCTATTATTGTTTTACTGTGCAATGAAAACTGTGATTAATTGCAATTAATTTTTATCTCATGATTAATTGTGAATAATTTTTTTGATCATTTGACAGTCCTAATTATTACTTACAGTTTCAAGGTGGGAAACTTGATTCACATTCTGCCCATTTCTTTTAGGGCAAAATTTGCATTTGCAAATCACAATATCTGTACTGTCATGTGACTCAAGAGAGTTGGGGGTCAGCTCCCTGCTGTACTAGTGATTTGAGGCCAGATTTTCAAAAGAGCTCAGGGCCAGTCATAGGCGATACATAGGTAGGGCACGGGGGTCAAGTGCCCCCTCAAATTTCTGCTCAGCTTGGGGGGGTGGGAGGAGGGGCTCTGTCCTTCTCTCATTGTGCCTGCCCCTCAGCACATTCAGCCCCTATCCGTGGCAGCTGGGCTGGACAAGGATTGGAAGGGGTGCGACCCTCTGCTTCTCACACCAGCTGAAGGTGGCCAGTCTGGGTCACTGGTCTGTGCAGCGTGGCTGGTGCCTGTGAGAACCTGGCAGTAGAGGTGGCGGCAGCAGCCCACCCCCCTCCACTCCCTGCCTGGGCCCGACTGCTGGGACAGGGGCTGAGTGAGCCAGAGCGCACTCCCCCTACCCTCACCCTGGCACATTTACAGCTTGCATAGCCCATGTTCCTAGAAGCCAGACCAGGCGGGAAGCAGATGGGACACACCACCATCACCTCCCCAGCCAGGCTCTCTCAGGCAGTTGTCATGCCACACAGAGCAGCGACCTGCAGCGACCCCCATCAGCTGGTGTGAGAAGTGCTTCCTTCCTATTTCCTGCCCAGGCCCGGCTCCCAGGGAGAGCAGCCGAATGAGATTCATAGACAGTGGTGCTGTGAATCTCCCTGGGCCAGGGCTGGATCCCCAGTCCAGAGGCATGTGCTCCCCGCTCCTATGCAGCATTTGTGTGTCTAAACCATCCAGGACAGATGGCTATGCAGCGGTCTTTTGAAAACCTCCAGTGAAGGAGCTTCCATGATCTATCTAGGCAGTCTGTTCTCTGGTCGAACTGTTCTTATAGTTAGACAGTTTTCCTGAGATTTAATTTAAGTCTGCTATGTTGTGGTTTGAACCCGTTGCCTCTTGTCCTGCCCTCTGTGGCAAGAGAGAAGAATTTTTCTCCATCTTTTTTTATGTAGCCCTTTCAAGTATTTGAAGACCACTATCGCGTCCCCCCTTAAGCTCCAATTTTCCAAACTAAACATATCCAGTTCCTTCAACCTTAGCTCATATGGCTTGCATTCCATCCCTTTGATCATCTTTGTTGCTTGCCTCGGAACCCTTTCTAGTTTCTCTACAGCCTTTATGTGGTGACCAAAATTGGACACAGCACTCCAGCTGAGGCATAATAGTGCCAAATAGAGTGGTACTATCACCTACTGTGACTTGCATGCTATGCTTCTGTTAATACAACCTAAAATACATTTGCTTTTTTTGCAACAGCATCACATTGCTGACTCATGTTGAGGTTACGACTCACCACAGCTCCCACATCCTTTTCAGCAGTGCTGCTGCCAAGCATGTTATCCCTGTTTTTGTATTTTGTGCCTTTGTTTTTTCTTTTTACATGCAGCACCTTCATTTGTCTTTGTTGAATTCATTTGGGTGTCTATAGCCCAGATCTCCAATTTATTAGGATCCTTCTGAATTTTAATTCTATCCTCTGAAGTTTTTGCAAGACCCCCTGGCTTTGTGTCATCTGCAGATTTGATCCATATGCTCTCTGTTACAACATCCAGGTAATTAATAAAGATGGTATGTAACTCCAGACCCAGAACAGATCCCTGTGGAACCTCTCTTGAGACCTCCTTCTAGTCTGACACCATTCCATTAAGAGTTATTCTTTGTTTGCGATTGTTTAACCAGTTATGTATCCCCTTAATGGTAGGTCCACCAAGCCCACATTTCTCCATCTTACTTTTCAAAATGTCACGTGGGTCTGTGTCAAAAGCCTTGAAAAAGTCCAGGTTTAATATGTCCACCATATTCCCCCATCCACCAAATGTGTTACCCTGTCAGAGAAGGAAATCAAACTGGTTTGACATAATTTGTTTATTAGTAAATATATGCTGGGTGCTAGTAATTACCCCTTTATCCTCTAGGTATTTCTGGAAATTGATCATTTTATAAATTGCTTTAGTAGCTTCCCAGGTATCGAGGTCAGGCTGACTGGTCTATTTTTCTCTGGCTTCTCTATTTTTGCCTTTTTAAATATAAGCACTAATTTAGACTTTGTCTGGTCTTCTGGGGCCTCCCTTGTCATCCATGAATTTGCAAATATTATTGCCAGTGGCTCTACGATTCCCTCAGCTAATTCCTTCAGCACCCTGTGGTGAATAGTGATACCAGTCAATTTTGTGTTTTGGGAGAACCAGGGCACAGTTTGATACCAGTCAGCTCTGTTTTTTTGGGGAACCAGGGCGCAGTATCCAGCCTGTCTGACTCATGAAAGATAACCCCCTAGTCTCTGTTTGAACCAAAACCGATCAGAGGAAAGGCTTGCAGAGAACAGTGAAGGATATTGGGGGACATACCTCGACCCCTCCTGACAAGGTGACAAGATTAAGACATCTCGATTAGCATAAAGAATGAAGAACCGAGACCACTCCCCTAGCCTCATCTGCATGAAAGATGGGACAGGAATTAGCATAAGGAATGAAGAAAAGAGAGCTGCACTGAATTCTGGGAATCCCTGCTCCAGATGCTAATGTACTATGCCTGCACACATCAAGCTCAGCAGTTATCAGACCAATTCTAGTAATTGGAATTTTGGATATCTATCAAAGATCTAAGGAGCCTGGTTACATTATGAGCTCTCTGGAAGAAAACACCACCCATAACCAAGAGGGATCAGCTTCTATTGTCTAGCCTAAAGCAAACCCTTGAATCACCTGAGAGGTAGCTGTGTTAGTCTGGAATTGCAGAAGTGACAAAGAGTCCTGTGGCACCTTAAAGACTAACTAAAGTATTGAAGCATAAGCTTTTGTGGGCTAAAGATTACCCCTAGAAAGCTTATGCTTCAATACTTTAGTTAGTCTTTAAGGTGCCACAGGACTCTTTGTCACTTCTTGAATCACCAGTTTACCCATAAACAAACAAATCTATTGCTCTCCCCTGAACCTTTGAATTTTCTCTGCAAAACCCCCTACCTATGCCCAAGTCAGTGTTCTGATGCTTAGACCCAGACCCTGCATCAGTTCTACTGGGACTCCATCATCACCTAACACTAATCATGCTGGAGGCTCTGCCAGTCTCTTACCCTCAGGACCCTGAGCTGCTACCATCATCTGGGAACCCCGACCAGTTCATGCTGCATGGAGTGGTGAGATCCCCCCCCCCCCCCTTTCTCTCTCACTCAGTGTTTTCCTTTCTGCTTCAGGTATTATCCTTTAATAATGGAGGTTATGTTGGTTTAGTCTCTCCTTGTATGGTTATCGTTATTATTCAATAAATAACCCTTGTGGTTAAGTTGGTTGTTTCTCTCTGGTTCTCTTAATTTTACTTATTTGTGTCTTTAGCTTCCCCCATTTACTCTTCAGCAATGCTTCTTTTATCTAAGCTAAAAGATCCCTGTAGGGCCCCAAAATACTGTCATGTTTGCTCATCAAGTTGGTTACTACCAGTACAATTGTAACATGAAAGTGGAATAGCGACATGCTAAACTTGGGGCACATAGGGGTGGGGCAGCTGAGAGTGCAGCTCAACTCAGCCCATTGAGACCAAGGGTGTATAAGGGTACCAGCTTGAAAGTACTGTTTAACCCAGCTTGCTGAACATAGGAACATATGAGGGGATCAGCTGGAGAGTGCTGATTGACCCAGTCCGCTCAGAGTTTGTGTGTGTGTGTGTGTGCGCATGCAACCCAGTCCGCTCAGACTTTGTGTGTGTGTGTGTGTGCGCGCGTGCAACCCAGTCCACTCAGACTTTGTGTGTGTGTGTGTGCGTGTGCGCACACATGCGCTGGAGGAACCCAGCCCCAGGAAACCTGGGTCCTGCAGGATAGCTCCATTGGGAAGGGACTTGCAGAAGGAAGGAGTAGAACTCTATGTGAACATAGAAGTGACATAAGCAGCACATTAATAGAATTACAGCAGAAGAATAACCCGAATAAATGAGAATACCCCAAAGTAACGGGCACATCCGGTAACAATAGCATCAGGCCCTGCTGACTTGAATTCATTCAAATTAGTTAAAAAAATATTTTCCTACTCCAGCCCCAGGTACCTTATTCCTTTTCCCATCCTTTCTCTCACTATTCTTTCCACAGGACACACTCAGTTGTCTCTCCCCAAAGTCAGTTTTTCTCTTGTCTTTTTACAGGTTATTCTTCACTGTTCAATGATCCCTCAGCGTTGCTGTCCACTTGCCCGTGGCACTTTATCTCTCTTCCCCACGTTTTCAGTGGTATCTCTCCCAGTTCTGCTGCCCACATTTCTCACTCAGTGCTGTCTCCTCTCTCCCCATTTACTGCTCTGTGTTCCATTCCCCTCTAACTCTAGTTCTGTGCCTCCTTGTAAAGTGGGTATGACTTATGCAACTGCTGTGGAAATAACTGGGATGGTGCTTGACTAATACGTCTTTCTCTGATTTCTATCTATGATTCTATGTAAAAGATGCCAACATAATGCAACAAAAATCTGTGCTCATTTGTAACAATTCATCAGACCATCACCCACTAGCAACTCGGGAAAAAAATTAGCCTCAAGGCACATAAAAAGTAGGATTGTTCCCACTTTTATTTTGATTTTTTTATTTTATTTTTTAAAAAATATTAGGAGCAGGGAAAGAGATTGCTACTAAATGGCACAGATTGTGAACTACCAAATAAACCTATAGCTTGACAGATGTCCACTGTTTGATGGTCCTATAGCATTCAAATTACCCAGCATATCTCCAGTAATAAAACAGAATAATGATTCAAGCTATGTTATTTGTTCATTTTACTCTGAGTCTGAAAGCCATAATACACTGTTCTGATGGATGTAAATTGTCTCACATAATTAGTTCTGATAGTATAATAACAAATTCGATGTCTTTACAGTTTAATAATCAGGATGGCTTGGATTTTAAATTGTAGTGAAAAAAAGCAAAGCAGTGCAAAGTTTTTTTTTCTTGGCCCTCTGATGTGTAATGTTCAGGGTGTGACTGGAAAGCACTTTAGGAGTATAAATCTGTAGCTTAGGACACTTTGTCACAAACAAATGCTGCAAATCAAATGTAAATTTGCACATCCATTGCATATTATTGACTGCTAATCCTTTCTTTAAGTAAGCAGCACCATTATCCTTTTCTTTATAGCACTTCTTAGCTTGATTGGGCTGTCTAGATTACCTTAATTAAGTTTAAGTTTCCTTCATTAAAGAGAAGTTACAGTTCTTCACTGTTCCTTAGCAATTTAGGCAAAACTTCCACTGATGCCAAAGGGAGTTCTAGCTTGATAAGAAGTACAGAAGAGGGCCCTAAATTCTGATTGATCAGTAAAAGAAATTCCAAAAGGTCTGACCCTTTTTCCTTTTAAGGGGTGGGTCAAAAAATGATTGGTTTCCTTTGGATCATTCCTTTGGATCATCATTCCATCCTTTTCTGATGATAGCCATCTTTCCTCACATGCAGTCAATGTATCGGTTTAAGACTCAAGTTGGACATGCCTACACTCGATGAAATCAAATGATTAAGCGCTGAAAGGGTCAATTCATCTAATTTACCTTCAGATACTGAGGGTTTCAACAAAAAATGCTAAAAGGCCCCCTTTGCCTTACAGATGGCTGAAAATGGTTGATATTAATGGATGAATTAATTCTTCCAAGACTGATCACATTATGGTGAAAATCCATGAGCAACCGGTCTGCAGAAATAATCTTAACTGTTCACTATTAACTATACTGTTGTGTTGGTGCTTTGGATTTGTATGGATCAAGATCTCTAATAAATTGATCAATGCCAATAAATAAATTGTCACACCTTTGTGGGGTAGGAAAGCATTGATATAAATATTTTACAGATGGATAAGTGAGGCAAAATGAGGTTAAGTAACTAGCTTAATGTTAGAATAGTGTGTCAGTGGCAGAGAAGGAAAAAGAATCCAGGAATCTTGCTTTCCAAACTTGACTGGTTATCACTAGAGCACACTTTCTTTCATCTTCAAGCAGGGTACCAATCAGGTATGATGGGAAGAAGACAGAAGCTGAAGGTGCTTTCACAGGCATGACTTTCTGAAGTGCCGGGGGGGGGGGTGTACTTGACCCCCTAGCGGTGCCCCAAGCTCCACCCTCACTCCAAGCCTTCCCCCAAGGACACACCGCCACCCCATCTCTTCCTGCCCAGTTCTGCCCTCTCCCCCAAGCATTCCACATACTCGCTCCTGTCCCCTTTCCCCCCAGCTTCCTGCATGCCACGAAACAGCTGATTGCAGCTGGCAGGAGGCGCAGGGAAGGAGGGGGAAGTGCTGATAGGTGTGGCCCGCTGATGAGCAGAAGGCACTGTGGGGAGGGGTAGGGGGAGGTGCTGATATGGGGGTTATTGGTGGGTGCTGAGCATTCACTATTTTTTCTCCCTGGGGGCTCCAGCCTCAGAGCACCCATGGAGTCAGTACCTATGCCTGATTTGTATTTACACTAAGGCCTGTTTTTATTATTCTGTCAGCACAAATGTCTTTACATTGTGATGTGTGAAAATTACCTTTAAACCCACTTTAAAGCTCCTTTACACTGCACAGCAGTGAAAATGGGTTTTGAAATAAATGCAAATTGGGTCCTTTGTGCCTTCCACTGTGATCAAAATTATTCTACAGGAGTCATTCTGTACCTAGTGATAACCCAAATATCTTCTGATTTTTCCATTCTGATTGTTTCAGCTTACGTGGGGGGGGATCTAAATCAACAAAAGTCCATGAGGAACCCTGATTTGATTTTTACCTATGGACATCAAGGTAGTTAAATCCTTAGTGTGCTAAAAAGGTACAAAACTGCACTTAAATGTTTGATTCTCTGAAAAAAATATACCAATATTGTGCATGCAACAAAGCCACTTTTAAAACACAAATTCTGTCTCAAATGCTAAACTCCATATCTGCAACTGATGTTCTAAGTTCCCACCTGGCATTATTGGTCATTCAAATAATAAGAGCAAAATAAATATATAGGCTTCATTATTGCTAAGCTTTCCCTACTGGACATCTGCTGCAGTAGTATATTTAGGACTGTACAAAGGGAGTGGCATGAGCGTAGTTTGGGGGGAAGAGGGGCATTCCCCCTGCAAACTATAAGCCTCGAGCAGGCACAGAATTCCCCCCTTCTCCGCGCACATCTCTATTGGCCTGATTGTAGTTGTCCCCTCCCCCCTAGTATAGAAGTCAAACTACGCCTATGGGGAGCAGCTGTAGGACAAGTATGCCAACTGGCAGTATTACTCAGGTATTACCCATGTGACTGTCTACAGAATCTCTCTCATTTCTTGTTAATATCATAATAACTGATTTGGTTAAACTGATTTCACGGTTGAAGCTGAGAGAAAAGCAACGAGTAAACAAAGAGCATAAGTACTGACAAGAAAACAGGATTTTAAAAATTATTTCCTTCAAATCATCTAAGATGTTATTAGTGTCAAAGGTAAAAGATATTTTTATAATGCATATAGATATAAATAAATAAAATATAAATATTGTAGTTATATAATTAATGTTTAAGTTGTTAAGACCCCTTAAAAGGACATATTACTATTTATCTTATTGCTGTGGTTCTTTTAATTATTTATTACACAAATCAAATAAATACATTAGGCTACAAAAATAAATTCAGCTTCACACTGTGGCTTTTGTCATGTCTTGTGCAAAAAATATTTTTTAAAAAATAAAAGTTTAACATATTATTTAAAACTGATACTATAGTTTATGCAAATATGGATAACCAGTGGCCTATCTGCACAATCCATCGTGAATGCCATTTGATGTCAAAGTAGTAATTAAAAACAGCGCAAAAGCAAATCAGGTCCTCCGAATGCTAATCTCATTATCACCTTCTCCATGCTGTTTGCCAGAAAGTTAACAGCTGTTAAAGCTCTACTGCTCATCCAATCAGAATATTAAATTAATCAGTATGGCCCTGACACAAATATTGCCAGTGAGTTAATCCTTTGCTTTGTACATATCAAATGGGGAAAATAGGAAGCTATTTATGAAACTCCATACATTTCCATTAATATTTTAAATGTGCATACTGCTTTGGAATGTTTATTAATGTCAGCATTTGCAATGTATACGTGGAATCTGTCAGAGACTGAAAAACATGTTGAAATGTCCTGCCCCCTATATTTGCTCCTGTTGGGGTTCTAATAGGGATGATCATAGAATTTCTCTATTGTTTTCACAGTCTCATATGATTTCCTGGAAAAATTTAAAAAATGTGCCAACAGTCTATGAAATGAGATACAATTAGCTATACATATGCAAACAGGATCCTATGTCCACCAAGAATAGACTACAGCATCACAATTTATTATTGTGCATTTTTAGATACATTTTTGATAGCACAAGAACTAGGGAGTAATTTTCCCAAGACATACAGTATATGAAAACGTACAGTCTGAAAGGGTTGTGCCATCCTACAAATCTCAGCTAATGAAAAAATGCTGTGTTCTCCGAGATTTAAGATACTGTTTGACAGAGGCCTTAGCCCCAGTTTTGTTACGATGGCATGATCTTGTCAGAAGTAATCATAGACTATGGGACGTGAGTAAAATATACATAATAATATTAGTTTAATGTGTCTGTACTTCTGTTTATAAATATTGTAAATTTATATATATAGCTTGTTACAAAATTACAAAATTGCAGTTATAGGCATTTGTGTGTAAACACACAAATATATAGCTATGCATACATGCACACGTACATAGCTATGCATACACACACCTATATGGCTGTAGAGACATAAACATATCTGTATGCATATCTATATACACACAATATACAGATGCATATATCGTCATGCAACAGCAATAATACATATTAATATACTCATTTTAATAATTCATTATAATACATATTTATGTACTATACACAACGGTGTGTTGTGATATAAATGTTTTAGTGGCATGCATTGGGGATGGATACATTATTCATAAGTAACAAAGCTACAAGTTCGTTGTGCAGGTCATCAGTGAAGTCTTTATACCCTATCATCATGTATCCTGCATGTGTTAGAGGAAAAACTATTTTACAGATGATTCAAAGTGCTTAACAAGTTATTAAAACTATTATTTTGATCTCTTCCCCTGTAAAGTTTTAGCTGGTATCAGAATGACTGTAAAGGGCTCAGAGGCCGCCAAAAGTAATCCTTAAAAAGAATTTTAAACAACCATTCTATACCTATAAACATCAAATTGTTAAATACCAAAGGATAAAATCTGGCTTCCATTGTAGCCTTTCAGTGTTGCTTAGTGGCTAGAGAAGGGGCCTGAGACTCAGAAGACCTGAGTTCTATTTCCAGCCTTGCCACTGGTAACCTGCTTTAACCTCTCTGTGCCTCAGTTTACCCCACTTATAAAATGGGGATAATACTTCCTTTCCAAAAATGCTTTGAGGTTTATTGATGAAAAGTAGTACATAAGAGCTAACTCTTATTAATGTGAGTTTTCCAGTGACTCTAATGTGACAGGATTTCTTGCCAGGTGCCTAGTGTCTCAGGACTATCCAGGGCTGAAATAAGTGCTGCAAGTCTGATTAGACAGCTAGGATTCCTCCCTCCCGATGATGGAAAGCTCCAGTTTCGTAGCCTGCAGGTAGCAAGCTATCACACCACGATTGCTCCAGGACTGAATATTGCCCATGCTGATTCTTGGGCAGATGTAGTTTTAGGGAAAATTCCACATGGAGCAATCAATTTCTCTGACAGATGGATTTTTTAAAATGGCAGCTGTCGAAAGCTGCTCCAGGATCTGGAATGCTCAGACTGGGCTCAGAGGAAATGGATTAGCAGGCAGGGAAAAAATGAAACAGAACCATGTGATAAACTGTATTTATAGCATGGCTTTGCAATTTATTACATGGCTATATCATTTATCATATAACTAGCTCCATTATATATGTAGTGTGTGTTAAAGGCACAAAATGTATTTGTTCATAAGTATGTGCTATTATACAGAGATGGACAAAATGTACTTGTCCACAGCATATATGTTACTATGATTATTATGTAAAATGGTTGATACTTGTATTATATTAACATACCCAGGCAAATTGGCAAATACAGTTTGTAAGACTAATATGTAATATTTACATTGCATGGCTATAACTCCTGTGTAGTGTTTTGTTGCAGCATGAAACAGTTGAAAATATTTTAATCTGGTTTGGACAGTGTTTGTGTTAAAGGCTCCACTGTATATAGTTTTTCAGGGTTGTTTTGCCTAGTCTATTTAACAGCTGCATCATGGCAGGGGGAACATATAATACACCAATCATACGAGCAAATAACTGCTGATACCAATACCTTGCTAAACCCTACAACATAATACCAATATCTCTTCTTCCAAGCCCCTAAGCCTAACTGTGCATATTTTCATTAATTATAATTCTAAGAATATGGAGAGTTTCTTTGAGGTGACAGACAAACAGCAGGATATCATGAATATGTATTGCATGTCTGAGAAAATAAATTAACAGGGGCCATCCACTGATGACCCACTTAGGCTGTCATTGATGAGTGTGACAGTGAGGTTCTGTTAGAACTGAATTTGCATGACAGACTTTTCTCCCGATCAACTAATTTACCCCATGCATTTAGATTATTTTACACAGTGGTCAGATAATTAATCACTAAATCACCAATACTGACATTAAAATACAAGCAATATATTACTAAGGATTACCACTTAAAACCCTAGCATATCGGGCTCTAGCTCAAAAACTGGAATAATTTTCAGTTGAGAAATTAATTCCATCATATGATGTTTGTAAGGCTAGATGTCCAGGGATGGGACAGTTGTTTTATAAACAAACAAAGTTTTGTTGTTCCACATGATAAATATCAAGGGACAATCTACAGTCTGACAGTAACACACTATTAACACAGTTATAGGATTACTGTCTTATGTTACAGCCATTTCCTTTCAACCTCAGTATCTCATTGTTCCTGGAGCTGAACGTTTATATGTGTCCCTCATTACCCTTCTCATCCACAGCCCAGACCCCTTCCCTATATAAATATGCTTTCAGACAAATACATTTAGCTTACACCAAAAAAAATTTCACAGAAAACTGCAGATTTGGCTTGACCAAAACATTCTATCTAGCAATTCATGTAGAATTTCACAAGCTTTTTCAGTAAAAACAAAACAATGATCATAGAATTATAATTTTCAAAAATCTGTCCTCTGTCTCATTAAATACAGTAATATAGCACATAGAGAAAGTAATCCTTGACTTATATTATCTTTGATTGATCTCTGTAAGCCTGATATAATGCCTATGGAAATCAAGGGTAGTCTTGCCATTGAATTCTAAGGGAGTTAGATTTGCTCCTAAAAGTGCATTATGAAGGCACTATATGAATTATTACAGTTTTTTTCGTACTGTAACACAACTAACCTACACGTAGTTTCTAAATCAAGTACTTAGCTGGTCTCAAAGGTGTCAGTGGAACAATCCAGAAAGTAAGGATTTTGTTTTTACCAAGGACACATGACACAGAAGATGCACACTAACAAATCAGCAGGAGGATGCAATTATATTAATCCAGTATTCCAGAGCACAAGGAAGCTATAAAACTCTGTGCTCAAAAGCAGTAGATTAATGCTTACATTTTACGGCTTCCTATAATATATCATCTCAGCTAAGGCACAAAGGTCCAGTAGAACCTTCATCAAGCCAAGGGTCCATAGTGCTACTGAACACTAGGCCCAGATCCTTAAAGATCCTTAGATTCTGCTCTGCTCAGCCTTGAAACCCCTAGGCTGCCTGCCACTTAGTAGAATCCACAAATTAGACAGTGAGGCTCCCCATACACTGTATGGGGGTGAGCTAAGCACCTTAGAAAGAGATGCTCAGAAGCCAACAAACTGAGTAGGAGATCAGGAATGAAATGCCAAGAAGAGTAGGGAGAGGACATCAGCTTAGGCACATACATAGATCACCTGGTATGCCTAGATGATAGTCCAGAGATAGGCTCCTCCCTCCACTTGAGATCCTTACCTGCAAACCCTATCCTGGCATCTCAGCCCGGTCAGCTGCTTAGGCAGCCCATTCCCTAGCAACCAAAACTCTCTCTCTGTGTCTTTCTGTCTCCTGCTCCCACTCAATACCTCTCACAGTTCGCCCTACATTTCCCTGTGTACCTGGCTGTCTTTTCTCTGGGTGCTCTGCTGCCCTCCTATCAGTGGCCAGCATCTGGCCCACTAACTGCCACGTCTGAGAAGTCACAGACATGCTCAGAGCAGGCCTACAAGATTGGGCCCTACTAGTGAGATAGGCTTCCCCTACCTAATTTGAGAATCCCACCTGAGGGCCTCTAGGGCCATAGCTTGAACTAGGGCTCCAACCTTCTCATTAGGTGTGGGATGCTGTCAGGGCTTTGGTAGATTGGGAATGCTGACTGGTGAAAGCTTAGTTGCCCAGGGGATTTAAGCATATATGGGGCTAGGTGGCCAATGAATGGCAGTTTTGAAAATGTCATTGGCACTTAAACATTGCCTAAAGAATCAGATAGGTGCCTAAATATCTTTGACGATCTAGGCCTTAGGCCCTCCAGTTGAGGAATCAGACTTGGTTATCTGAGAGGCTGAGCTGGTGTCCTCTTGTAACCTGCCAGGAGCTGGAGTGTTTTTCCTTAACATCACTGAATGTTTGAATTATGAAATAATTAAAAACTGTATGTGTGTAAAAGGACAGAGTAGCCTGTCAAATATGGAAAGTTACCTTCTTGGGATGAAGGTGGTAAACTACCTGTCAGTCCCCTCCCCAGCCCCACAACTGACCATGAATGTACATTAACAACGTCTGAAACTGTCATAGAGATGCAGCCTATCCAGATGAAATCTCCTGAGAAAAATATAACCTGCTGGAGTCCCAAGATAATTCCTCTTATGTGAAAGCAAACAGCTTCCCCCGTCACCTGGCGAGTATTTATTTCTGACTGTTTACCACAAGAGGATTGCTGGGTCCCCTGTAGATTCACTACAGAATGAGACTGGACCACACTAAGAGAATCCCAAGGAGCAAATGTAGCAATTCTACTTTAATCTTTTTCAATAAACCTACACTGCTTCCTACTACATTTCCCTCAAAATGTACAGTAATTTGGTGCTTGGGCGCTGAAATGCATATTAAACAATGCACCAGACAATAGCTCACGCCAATGAAGAGCCCTGATGCTCGCTAATTAAAGCCACACCATGTCCCATCTGAAACTATTTTTTCCTCTGTCTCACTCTCCTGATTCCACACACACAACATAAGTAGAGTTGAGTGAATTTTTTTTTTGACAAATGGTTTTCCACTGAAAAATGCATTTTTGAGGTCCAAAACTATTAGCTAAATTCAGGGCAAATATGAGTATTAGTTTCATTTGGGACAAAACATTTCAAAACAGTCAAAACATTTCATTTGGACAGCCATACTGGATGCTTCAGGAGCTAAACAGCATGAAAAGAATCAGCGGGGATCCGATAGGGTCACTAACCAAAAGAGCCAAACATACTAAAGATCTAAAGCAATCTGACATCCATTGCCCAATATGGTGCAGTTTTGTGCTTTGCAATGTCTTTTATGATCCGGAGTTGCAGTCAGTCCCTAAAACAGCATGCATTTACCATGAATAAGATTAAGAAAGCAAAGGTTTGTATGATACTGCTTCAGATTGATAAGGGATGATAGTTACTATCTCCATCTTGAAAAGATACTGCCAACCTTATGTCAAAAGGAAATAGGACTCCATTATTTAGTCTGAGTGGAATGATTTGACCCACCAGTTATGGAGTCACATAATGCATGTGCCATTCCATTTGTCTTTTGAACACAGGTTCAATACGCTAGAGCACATATATTGTTTCAGATTGCTAAACCTTAGTTTCCCTGGCACAACCTTCTCTTCTGATAACCCCCTAAACAGCCCTGGAAAAAGCAGCTCTAAAAGGATGATAATCAATGCCAAAATCAGGCATTTTATCAACCCCACAACAGATAAACAGCACTTGCTATTCTATTCTATTCTATTCTATTCTGTAGAGGTTCTTTTATCACACTCATCACTCTGGTTTGGACCCTAGTATTTCTTCCATCTTGCCATCATTTTCTAAGCAAGAAAACCTCAGTAATTCCCTAAAACTTTAGGGATTTAAATATCTGCCAGCCTATGATCTGATAGAAAGGAATTCCATATCCCCAGGAGGAAACAACACATTTTTCTGGCAACTTGTTTGTTTTCTTAAAAGGTGGCTCTTTGAAGTTGGTTAAAAGTTTGGAATGTTAGAGTAAATCCTTGTGGAGTGGGATTAATGGGCAGGGTGCTTCTGAGGGAATCCAAAAAAACAATACGTATGATACACTTAGGTTCAAAGTCTGGAGAAGAAATGTAAGTTGTTGCTGGAGAAGAGGTAGCTTGTGAGGGAGGAACATGCTGCAGGAGATACAGAACTAGGTGGTCTTGCAACTTTCTTTTTTCCTTTCCCCTATACTATGCTGTGCCTGAGAAGAGTAGCATGTTCCAAGTAGGGTATTCATTTTGACAAAATGATTTTTAGTCATGTCATCTCGGTATTTTTTCCTTGTTCTGTTGAAATATTTTTTTTTAATTTATATATTTTCTTCTAGATTTCACTGACATCCAGGGTATGGACTAAGCCTCATATAAAAGTAGTAATAAAATAATTTGTTGTCAATAATCCTAAATCCATATCACAGATGTGTAAATATATAGCCTAGGTCCATGGTCTCCAACCTTTTTACGCACGTGATCATTTTTTGAACTTAAGATCAACCCAGGATCTACCTCGCCCCTTTCCTGAGGCTCTGCCCCTTCCCCAAGACCTCTCCCCACTCATTCCATTTCCCCCTCTCTCCGTCTCTCACTCTCCTCCACCCTCACTCACTTTCACCGGGATGGGGCAGGGGGTTGGAGTGCAGGAGGCGGTGCAGACTCTGGGAGTGAGTTTGAATGAAGGGATCATATGGTCACACTGCACCTAATCGCATAGAATCCACTGGACATTTCATTAGTTTTACTTTTTGTTAGTGTCATTTGTGGTTTATAGATCAAAAATCCTTCAGGGATTGTCACAAATCCATGTAATATTCTCAACTCTGGGGTGTACATTGTCTGAGCCTACTGCAGGGGTAGGGGTGCAGGAGTGAGGAATGCAAGCACTGGGAGGGAGTTTGGGAGCAGAAGAGGGCTCAGGGTCCAGTGAAACTGACCAACATTCACCCAGAGGTTTAGCAGAATCTTTTTTTCTCTCTTTAAAACAAAAAACAAATCAAAATCAAAAACAAAAACCAAGGGTTTTCAGTGAAAAGTGGGCCTGAAACTACTGAGTTGTCATTTCCAAAATGTTGTCAAGATTAAACTTTCCGGTTTCATCTGGAATTTGTGGATTCTCAAGAGTCCTCACCCCCTCCCCGAAGCAATGCTTGACTGGTCAAACTGTCAGTCTTACAGCCTGCCTACAATGTACACTGAAATTTATCTGAATGGAAGCTGTTTGCTTTCGTGTATCTTGAGCCCATGGAACCCCAAAGGTTGATTGCTTCCTCCAGATATCATGGGCCAAATTCTCTTGTCAGTTACGCTGGAGCAACATCTTACAGAACCTGGCCCCACGGTGCACATTTTATCTTTCGGTTTTATTTCAGGTGATTTGGAGGCCACTGCGGCTTGAAGAAATGTAGATTTAGCCACGTGGGGCTGATTAGTGGGAGAGCAGGAGCCTGTAGGAACAGGCTTTTAAAATAAATTAAAAGCGAAGGCGAAACCTTGGAATTTTCACTTGACTACAAGCTTGAAAAAAATGGGGAGACCCCCCCCCACAATGCTTTCCCCTGCAAAAATAGAAAATGTAAAGTCAGCCTGGTGGCAAAATAATTTATAATTGTTTCTACTGTCCTATGGGAGATCTTACTGTAGGTTCGATTCCCAGTATTTGTCTCCAGATCAGCAGGGGCTGAAGCCCCTCATAAACACATAGATGGCAGCAGGCCACAGCGGAGTCACTGACTCCATTGTGGAGAAAGAAATGTAATGAAATATGTATTCAGGAATTATACAGCTGATGAAGATAGAAGATTTCCCCCCTTAAAAATCATGGCTAATAGCTGCAGAGCACAGGAAACTCACTGAACTACCTTGGATGTCCATCAGATCAGAAGCTGCTTGAAAGAGTGATAAGCCCCAGGCTGTAACTGCTTTTATTACTGTGCTATTTCACCATTCCTGTTGACTTATAGATCTTAAATGGTCCTCTGGTGTCCCCTCCATAGAAAGCATACTAAGATCCAGTCCGAACAAGTAGTCCTTACTCATGCAAGTAGTCACTTTGGGCTTGATTCTGCTCACAATCACTGGTGTAAATCAAGAGCAACTCCACTGAAATTAAAGAAGTCATATATGCACATAATCAGTACAATGAAAAAACAGACTCCAGGTCAACAGAAATAATCCCAGGAGTAAAGGTTTTCAAGATTAACCCTTATAGTAGTTTGATAATCATTGACATTATCATAGCCTTAGGTTGTAAGCAATTGAGGATAGAGACTCTCTTTTTGTTATATATTTCTACAGCGTTCAGCATAATGAGGCTGGAGCCTCTAAGTGCTACTGCAATAATAATAAATAATAATATATCTGTTACAAGGAACATTTCTATTTTAATACGTACAACACAACATTACCAATGAAGTAAAAACCGCTCTCTTGAGACAGGAAGCAAACCCACCCAAGCTTTAGTAATGACAGGGGGGAAATGTCAGTTCCTGGAGCTAAATTGACAACGTTTCACTGAATCTACATCTTATCCAATATTTCATTGGCAGATAAACCACTCCTGGGTTTTTTTCTTCTCCTTCAGCATTTTGTGAGTTTACATCTCAGCCTTACACTACTATTTATATTTGTGGGTGGGTGATTCAGGGACTTTCCATATGCTCAGAATAACTTAAGTAAACTCTTCAGTCATTTGAAATGGGGGTGCTACTATTTAGGAGAAGTGTGTGGGGAGGGAATGACAGATGGTTTTGTTCAGCAAAGTGCTCCCATGATTTTAATAGAGATTTTTGATATATAAATAGTGCTCACAAAGTTACATATTTTGTCAGGATTTTCAACTGTAGGTTCTCTTTTTGCAAAATGCACTTCAGCTGGAAAAAAAGGAGCTCTGTAAATGTAGATGGTACCTTAAAATGAAAATAAAACAGAGAAACTAAGGAACATTTAAGTATTAGAAACTAGAGATCCTTGAATAGTACAAAAACAGTGTTTTGTTTGTATGTGGTCTTCCAAATTCCATCTATTTTTGTACCCATCTTATTCAATAGGGTGAAATTCTCCTCTGTGCAGGGGATGGGGGATAAAGTGGGACTTGATCTTATACGCTGAAAATTATTCATACATAAGGACGGCCATACTGGGTCAGAACAAAGGTCCATCAAGCCTAGTATCTTGTCCTCTGACAGTGGCCAATGGTAGGTGCCCCAAAGGGAATGAACAGCCAGGTTATCATCAAGTGATCCACGCCCTGTCACCCAATCCCAGCTTCTGGCAAACAGAGGCTAGGGACATCATTCCTGCCCATCCTGGTTAATATCCATTGGCGGACCTATCTTCCAAGAATCTATCTAGCTCTCTTTTGAACCCGTTATAATATTGGCCTTCACAACACCCTCTGGCAAGGAGTTCCAGAGGCTGACAATGTGTTGCATGAAAAAAATATTTTCTTGACTTTGTTTTAAACTTGCTACCTAAGTTTCATTTGGTGGCCCCTTGTTCTTGTATTATGAGAAGGAGTAAATAACACTTCCTTATTTACTTTCTTTATACCATTCATGATTTTATAGACCTCTGTCATATTCCCCTTTAGTCACCTCTTTTCCAAACTGAAAAGTCCCAGTCTTATTAATTTCTCCTCAGATGGAAGCCATTCTATAACCCCTAATCATTTCTGTTGCCCTTTTCTGAACCTTTTCCAATTCCAATACATCTTTTCTGAGATGGGGTGACCACAGCTGCATGCAGTATTCAACGTGTGGGCATACCATGGATTTATATAGAGGCAATATGATATTTTCTGTCTTATTATCTATCCCTTTCTTGATGATGCCAAACATTCTGTTTGACTTCTTGACTGCTGCTGCACATTGAGTGGATGTTTTCAGAGAACTAGCCACAGTGACTCCAAGATCTCTTTCTTGAGTGGTAACAGCTAATTTAGAACCCATCATTGTATATGTATAGTTAGGATTATGCTTTCTAATGTGCATTACTTTGCATTTATCAACATTTAATTTCATCTGCCATTTTGTTGCCCAGTCACTCAGTTTTGTGAAATCCTTTTGTAGTCCTTCAAAAGTCTGATTGGGACTTAACTATCTTGAATAGTTTTGTATCATCTGCAAATTTTGCCACCTCACTATTTACCCCTTTTTCCAGATCATGTTAAGTAGGACTGGGTCGAGTACAGATCCCTGGGCGACACCACTATTTGCCTCCCTTCATTCTGAAAACTGCCCTTTGTTTCTAGTCTTTTAACCAGTTACCAATCCATGAAAGACCCTTCCCTCTTCTCCCATGACTGCGTATTTTGCTTGAGTCTGTGGTGAGGGAACTTGTCAAAGGCTTTCTGAATATCTACATACACTATATCTACCTGATCTCCTTTGGCTGCATGCTTGTTGACCCCCTCAAGGAATTCTAGTAGATTGGTGAGGTATGATTTCTCTTTACAAAAACCATGTTGACTATTTCCTAACAAATTATGTTAATCTATGTGTCTGACAATTTTGTTCTTTATGATAGTTTCCACTTATTTGCCCAGCACTAAAAAGTGAGGCTTACTGGCCTGTAGTTGCCAGGGTCACCTCTGGAGCCCTTTTTAAAAATTGGCATCACATTGGCTATCTTCCAGGCATTTGGTACAGAAGTTGATTTAAATGATAGGTTACAGATGACAGTTAGTAGTTCTGCAATTTCACATTTGAGTTCCTTCAGAACTCTTGGGTGAATACCATCAGGTCTTGGAGACTTATTACTGTTTAGTTTATCAATTTGTTCCAAAATCCCTTCTAATAACACCTCAATTTGGAGGTGCTTGCATCCGAAGAAGTGGGTATTAGCCCACAAAAGCTTATGCTCTAAAACTTTAGTTAGTCTTTAAGGTGCCACAAGACTCTTTGTCACTACCTCAATTTGGGACAGTTCCTCAGATCTGTCACCCAAAAAGAATGTCTCAGGTTTGGGAATCTCCCTCAGTGCAAGAGGATACCACAACATCATCTGGGAGGAGGGTCCCAAATACGGGATTGTTTCCCTCTTCTCCAGTTGGATGTTCTACTTCCCTGAGGCTTCCATCCTCCTCAGCAGCACATCCATACTATTTTGTGAATACTTACATGGAGCAGAAATTGGAGGGAGGACGGGGATTGTGAACAATCTGTACACAGAAAGGAATGTTCATTTCAAACCATTGATTGCAAATGAATTATGATCAGCTCTAAATATGAAAGAGAAAAATGAATCCTAGTAACAGAAATTTGGGATTTTCCACAACAAGAGCCTTGAAGCTCATTGGCTTTTTTTCCCCTCATTGACTTCAATGAACTTTGGGGAAACCCTCTAAGGTCCTGATTCAGCAATGGCCTTAAGTATATGCTTAAAACCTAATCAACAAAAAATTAATCATATGTTAGCTTTAAATAGACAGAGATCACTTGATCATTACCTGTTAGGTTCGCTCACTCTGGGGCACCTGGCACTGGCCACTGTTGGTAGACAGATACTGGGCTGGATGGATCTTTGGTCTGACTCTGTACGGCCATTCTTATGTTAGTCACTTAAGTGCTTCACTGAATTGGGATCTAGGTGAATTGTAATTGTAAAATCCTCCAGGATAGTTTGCAGTAACTGAATTTGGACAGACTGTTTTGTGGAGAAATGAGAGTGGGAGGATAGGCCAATGTTATGGTAATATCTTAAAACCTGAGAGCCCAGGTTCTGCTTACTGCTTTGCCACAGACTTCTTGTGTGACCTTGGGCAAGTCACTTCATCTCCCTGTGCTTCAATTCCTATTTTGAATAAAATGGGGATAACAATATTTCTTCACCTTCCATGGGTATTGTGGTGATAAAAAAAAATATAGCGAGGCACTTGGGTAGTATGGGAATGGGGGCTATGTAAGTTACTCAGATAGATATACCACACATGTGGAAACATTCATCAATTAAAAATCTGATGAAGATCCAACAAAGAGAATACTTATATTTTTGAATCTATTCATGTTTCAAAGTGGTGGCTCATTTATTCATGACTCTAGGTTTTACTGCTAATGTGGTGGATTGGTTTTAATCCTCCTTCAGAGAACACCATAAAATTATTGAATATCCACACACGCAGACACAACCAGAAAAGCCTAGGGAATTTGTCCTTTCAACAGTTTTATTTTAACATGATTTAACATGTAGTTATTTAAGGGTTGCTGATGCAATACATATTGTGGAATAAAGATTTTTAAGGAGTCCTGGTCTAACCAAAATTAGATTGTGGAATTAAAAAAACATGCTATGAGTTTTGTTCATTTTTAAGTGGATTGCTACAACCACTTCATTGTCTGCTTTTTCTGTTGCCAATAGGTCTGATTCAAAGTCTTGAGGGCATCAGATGGAATTTTCTTCTGCATCTGCATGATTTTTGGACATTATTATTTAAGCCATTTCATTTTACTTTATGGTTTATGTATATTGAGCAGCTTTGTTACCAAAGTGCCACATTCAATAATGGAAAGAAATGTGTATTTTTTCTTTAAAAAATGTGATTTCTTTTCTGTTTAGAAAGGAGAACATACTGGAATCATTAGGAACCAGATTTTCCAAATGCTTTTCAAATAAACTGTAAGAGAGACTTTGATCTACTTAGCTGACTGATATCACAGTTCCATGCATGTGTCCATTCTGATTGTATCTAAAGAGTTTTGCCCTTTTAAATCATGTGCTGAACTGCTTATGAGCTCAGTTTCAATGGACAGAGGCCAACAGCAAAGGACCTATAAACTAATACAACAGCTATTTTACACAAACTGCTAAATCACCTCATAAAAACCAAGCACATCCATGAGAATGTTCTTTTTCTTTTTGGTTTGACCTCTGCATAGTGCTACTGTTTTATTTGTACGAGCTGAGTCAACACAATGATCCGAAAGAGATAATTTCCTCATTTTGGAACCACATTTTTTGAGTCAATTAAATCTTTCCAAACCCAAAATTATTTGGGGGAGGTTATGATGGCAAGACATTCTCAAAGTCATGCCTGTGTTGTGGCTGCATGCAAATGTAACTCTGCTGCAGCATTTGACCTAGTGGTTTATCTTTTGTGCACAATATCATGTCATGAAACACTCACCAACCTCCTAAAGAGAGTCAGAACAATATCTGCCATAATGAAGTACAGTTCCAGTGGGCACCAAATTACATCTTAGATACTTTGTTACTTGTCCTTTATCAAGAAAATGTAAAATTGTAGTGGGGCTACTGACAGACTGTATAATTCAGCTGTCTGCTGCTTTATCACAGCTCTCAGTAGGTCTCTAATGAATATTTCTGTATGCATGTTTCTGACTGATAATCAAACTAAGAACAAGTCCTAATTGGGTTTTTTCCAGTGCATAGAAAAATGCCTATATTAGCTTGGCAGATGTCCCAACCAATGTTAAATTAGAAGTACAAACATAATATACTTTCTTTTATATATTTTTCAAAATAGTACATTTTACTGAGTTATACACAAAGAACAGAGTAGCATAAACAGGTACCTTTTTCATAAAGAACATACTCAGCCCTGGAACAAAAAAAAAAGACTAGAATGAAAATAAAGCACATAAGATAGTCCCTGTGGAACTGATTCTACTCATATTTACATGAGTGCATATGAGGAGTAACTCTATTGAAGGTGAAGTCGTGGAAATGGGACAAGAATCAGGGGCTGTGTTTACTAGATTTATAGTGTACTGTAGAGTGATTAAGGGCCCTATCCTACATGCCTTTCTCATGCAATGAATTTCATTGACTTTAAGGATTTGCCTCCATGGGTTGTAAGCACAATGTGTCCCCTTTGTTAAATAGGGGCTCCTACCGTGGGATACGTCTTCACTACCCGCCGGATTGGGGATTGATTTATCCTGTCTAGTGTAGATGCGATAAATTAATGCCCGATTGCTCTGCCTTTGGCTTCTGTAATCCACCAAGATGAGAGGCGGAAGCGGAGTCGACGGAGGAGTGACCCCATGCCGTGAGGACGCGAGGTAAGTTGACCTAAGATACGTCGACTTCAGCTATGCTATACTTGTAGCTGAGGTTGCATACCTTAGGTTGATCGCCCCCCAATCCTCACCCAGTGTACACTAGGGCTTTGACTCCAGTGGGAGTTACTTGTATCCTGAGGTGGGATAGTAGGACCTCTGGAGAGAGGGAGAAGAAGAAAAGATCCAAAATGCTGTAGGTTATTGTAGAGAGTGGCATGGATAAGGCGTAGGCATGAGATGAGGGTTAATCATAGTTGTACTGCACAGATGAATTCTACTGCTTCTCCTTCATTGGTAGGGAATTACCTGGCTTTTCCCCATCTCCCTGACATTTTTTGGCCAGAGTAGCTGGCAGGGTGGGTAGATGGGAGTAACTCACTCCCTCACAGAATAAAGAGGGAGAAGAAGAGGAATTGTGACCTTCTGAGTTACAATTTTTTTTCTGGTCTGTTCCTAGGATGATGCGGCTCAGTGTTGTCCTTCAGTCAGCATGCCATTAGAAACTGGAAGTCCATCGGATTTTTGCACCTGTTCATGAATTGTCTGTACCGGACACTGGCAGAGACAGGATACTGATCCAGGTGGACACTGGTTTCAACAAGTACAGCAATTCCTCTGTCCTTAGCCTGTGTCAGGATTCAGACCAAAATTGTATTTTTTCAAGGGCCTTATTCTAGAACTGGCTTACTATAAGATATTTGAGCCAAATATGTTCACAAGCTCAGCAGTGATGAGCAGGTCTTAGAGGTCAGGAGGCCCATTCTGTGGACTCTTGAGGGTGTCTTGAATAGTGTATAATCTTGAATTTGCCTCTTGATGCAGGAGTTCATGTATACATCCTGGGCCCAGCCCTTTAGATACATCCTGGGCCGGGCCAAGCCATAAACTTGAGAGCCTTTTTTTTCTAAAATTTTCAGAAGTGGCTTGAAGGCTAAAGAGCTGTTTAGTAGCTTAGAGTTGACATAACTTGGATCAACTGTGTTTGAGACGATGGCAGGGCTCCTTGGGTGTGTTTTATACAGCTTCTGCTTGAAGAGTGGATATCTGATGAACTGTCAGATCCACTACGCAAATTTACAATATCTGAGCTTAAATTTACAGACATTTATTTTCCATGTGTACTTAAAACAGCATTTGGAAAACACTTCTAATTCAATTTCAATTTCCGTGACGAAATACTGACTTAAGGACCAAGTACTCTGCCTTTTTTTACCTTTTTTGCCCTATAGCATTATTTGTATACAGTATTGTTGTAAATGCGTTGGTTCCAGGGTATTGGAAAGACAGGGTGGGTGAGGTAATATCTTTTATTGGACTAGCTTCTGTGGGTGAGAGAGAAAAGCTTTTAGGCCACACAGAACTCTTTTTCAGTATCTGAAGAAGAGCTCTGTGTAAGCTCAAAAGCTCTGGGTAAACTCGAAAGATTGTTTCACTGTATCATTAATGGGTGTTTCTGTGCTTTTGTCAAAAAAATACTTATCTGTTTTTGGACCTATGCTAGCATTATCTTCAAAAGTAAATAGATGTGGAAAATGCAAATACACTTAACTGGTTAAAATGTATCCAGTTAGCAAGCCAGGCAGCTTCAAGACTAATTTGGCATAATAAATGGGAAACCTGTACTGATATCTCAGGTATAGCCAACTACTTCTAAGGCCTGAATGGGAAATATTACCCCTTCCAAAAAAAGAATCCAGATAGAGTGCTATAGGTCACAGATAATTTTTCAAATTCTACAGAAAATAGGCAATCAATAAAATCCCAGGGGACAATGTTTTAAGAAAACGGTAATTTCTCTTGTCCTCTAGATAGTACTCATTTATTTGAAATAAAAATGTAACTATTTAAAACATATGTAAATAGTCAGGGGTGGATTTGGGATTTTAATCCCAAAGCTCCAAAACTAGATTAGTGTCTCAACTAATGAACTCACTGGAGCAGTTATTAATTTGAGAAAAATATAATCTCCTCATGATTTGAACTATGAGACTGAAATTTAAGATGAACCAGCTAATATGGATAAAATACAACTGAATACTTGTTAACCTGTTGATCAGTTCACCCTCTTATATGTATCCATGTCTCTCCCTGCATAAAAGGCAAACATTGCCTCTTAAAGGAAGTCTCCCTTGCTGTTATTATTTCTATTAATTGTATTGCAGGTCCTAGAAGCCCTGAGATCAGCAATCCACTGTGCTAGCCATTGTACATGCACGGAGCAAGTGATTTCATCTATAGTCTTTCTGAAATATGACTGTTGATACTCCACTGAAATAACTACATCTGTATCACGAGAGCTTTGGAAATGTGGAAGATAAACAATGGTTTATGATAATTTCCAAAGGGCCATGGTGGATTCTCCATCACGGACAATTTTAAAATCAAGATTGGATGCTCCTCTGAAAGCTATGCTCTAGGAATTAGTTTGGGCAAATTCTATAGCCTTGGACTCCGTTAATCTATTAAATATATCTCTATAAACCACAGCAGATGGATTCTGCCACAGCGGATCTCACTGTAGCATCAATCATCATAATTAGCAATGAGTTAACTTCCAAACGGTCAGAGTTAGGGTTTGGTTCAGATAAGCAGCCAGTACTTCAAATGTTCATCCAAAGCTGGTCAAAACTCTGGCGATCCCCCTCCACCAAACTGCACTCCCCCTCCACTGTCAACTACAAACCTAGTTCTCCTCCCTCCTTATCCACACTACTGCCCAAAAGAGCCAAGCCCTCCACTTCTAATGCTTTCTTATTGGTCGGGGAAAAGACATAGTTACCTACTTATCATTGAGGTCTTTAGGGGAGGGGTTGATGATCTGCTCTCCCTCATGGTATTCTGGGATCAACTGACTGGTTTACCCCTCCTATCCTCTTCCTTTTGAAGAAGGAGGAGATGTGGGGGAATGAGGAGCGAATCTGATAGGCCCAATCTAAGGCATTGGCATCTTCCATGGTTTAGGCAATTTTTCTGACCCTTATACCCCCTTTCTCACCTGTGGGATCTATCACCACTTAATCCTTTTTCTTCCCATTAAAGTGGCCGTTTAGCACTAAATCCCAGATTCTGCTTGACACTTCTGCAGGGATGCACTAAAGGGAGGAAGTGAGAAGCCTCCCCACAATCCTTTGCATGGCCCATGTGAATTGCTGTTTCTGAGGAAGCCCAGGAACCATTCCCAAATTATTTTCTCAAGGCCTCACATTACCTCAAAGGGGGCATCGGAGTTAGCAGAGCCTTGATTCTGCCCCTCCTCCATACTGGCCAGCAAAGGCCTGCCACATGGCGGGAGAGGAGGAAAACATAACATGCCCCTCAAAGGGTATATCTGTGCACTCTGCAGTGCACTGGAGAGCTCTGGAAACCATTGTGTCACTGAACCAGAAAGACTCTGGTGCTCCACTGGATCAGTGTAGTGCCTTACTGCCCTTAATGAACTGGCTGAAATGGAACATGCTGTATTGCTACAGGCCACAGAGTAGCCATCAAATGGCCACAGCTTTCACTCAGTATGGAAAAGTCGACTCCCACCTCTGATAAATCCATGACGCCAGGCTCCATCGTTCACTTGGTACATTTTCAAAAAAGCATCTTCGTGCTTTTCCCCATAAGCATCTGCAAAACTAACTCATTATCCTCCATCAAACTCATCCTTAAAACTCTACTTTGCTATGAGGCCAGCAAAAAAATTGACAACTGTTTTGACAGTGCTGACACCACTGTCTATCATGCTGTCCAATATTGTCTCATTGTTTCCTTATGTTTCTCCAACTCTCTATCTGTATCCATGTGTTCTCGCAGACTGTGAACCCTTCGGGTCTTTTTGTTCTGTGTTTGTACATCACCTAACACAATGGGTCCTGGTCAATGACTGGGACTCCTAGGTGCTACGATAATACAAATAAATTGTAATAATAATAACTGGTGAGCTAAGCTCAAATCGATAACGTAGCATGAGGGTTCATGTCCCATTATCAGCCATCTAAACCATGCTTTTCCCCAACCACAAGCCTTTATTGCCAATGTTCATTTCTGGCCACATGGACCTTTTGATGATACGAAGCCACATTTTGCTAGTTGTTGGCTTTCTGACGAGAAAATGGCATTCAAGTATAAATTGTAGATTACGGCTCAAAAGCCATTTCATATAATAATAGATAATTAATAAAAACCTTCACAGTGAGGAGCACATTTGTATGCATTTTTTTAAAATCAATTTTAAAACTGCCTTCCTAGCAAAGAATTCTGATGCTTGAATGGGTTCCTGGATTCCAGGCAACTCATTTTCAATCCTTGCTGTCACTGCTGTTGAAGATACTTCAAAGTGCAACAGAATGAACTGAGCTCAAATGCACCCTGACGTCTCTTTGAAGTACTAAATCAGAGGTGTCTAAGTATCGGTACTAAGCAGAAACCTTATACAAGTGATATATTGCACCACGTCCACGCGAAGTGTGGGACCGTTTTCTTTCTTTTTGTTGCAAGAGAATGGTTTTATTAAAGGCAAAACTGGCTTCAGCAGGGGATTTATTTATTTTTTGCCTTATCCATTTACATTTGTTGTCATTCTTAAATTAAAATATGGTCTGTCATTTCTTTTATGGACCTGCATAATGACAACATATATAATATGCAATGAACAGTAATATTGTCACTCACACACAAAGCTAATAAATATTTAGTGCTAGATTCCACCACCTTTACCCATGTTTGTTTCCGTGGGGCTACTCAAGGAGTCAGGTTCTATCTTCGATATGCATAAGGAGGGCAGAATATAGCCCTTTATTTTCAAAGATAAATAGATCAGTCATGTTATGTTTCTGTCAAGACAAACCAGTGTAAATATTACAGATGAGCTGGAATGGATCCGAAGCCCCTCACGTTTTGGGTGAGTTTAGTCTTCATCTCTATGAAGCCCTGATCCTGAAACAACATGCATGCAGACTGACTGTGAGATGCCCATTGGAGGCTTTGGAATTCATTGCACCTGTTGGTCTGAAAGAGCCAAAATCCAGTAACTTCAGGGTAGATTCACCCTCTCCCCCAGGCATCAGATGAAGAGGTGTGAGGGGTGTAGCATTGTATTATACAGCACCCAAACAATAGGGTCCCGATCCATGATTGAGGATCCTTGGCACTACCACAACACAAATAAATGAAAAATAATGGTAACGAAGGAGAACTGCTTAAGGTGGAAGGCTATTTCTCTGAAATTGTTGCAGTTAAAATATATATCATAAGTTATGTTGAGGGTATCCAGACAGTATGGCCAGGTGCCTTTTTTAGTATTTCTATACATCCAAATAAATAAATGATCTCCTGGGGAAGTTCCTATTCCCCTTGGTGTCCATGGCATAGCTTCTAGTAACTCCAATGGTGCTGGATCAAACAATCATGAGTACTATCTTTATTTTATTCACTTACACTGATGCACATGCTTGGAGCTGTTTGAGTTTCATGCCAGTTCAATACCATGATTTCCAGGGGTTGTTTTTTCTTTGTTTTTTTTAAAAAAAGTATCTCTCACTGCAACTAATGAATATGTTTAACTTTACAATAAATTATAATTTATGATTAGACCCAGCTAATGTACAGTGATCTTGCAAGGTCTGAATGCATTATGTGCATAGGCCATAGCTTGGGGGTACTACCCCAGGCCATGGCCTGACCAGTTTTTGGCTCAGCCAAACTTGAGTGGCTCTGCATCCACATGCTATAATGCAACACCACTCACTCAAAGTTGTCCTGACCACTCCTCCATGAAGTAGGGGCACCCAGGCCAAATCTGAGTGGTGATGTAACCCCACATACAAGGTCACACCACCATTCACTCAGATTTGGAGGAGGTAGATGTAGGGGTACATGGACCAGATGTGGGAGGGGGAGTCAGCCTGCCAGTGGTGGGAGGATCCCGAGAGGGGAAGAGGAGCATCAAGTGTGGAAGGACAAGTCTATGCCTCTCCCCACTTTAAATGGTACTCTGCAGCCCGTGATTCTATGTATGAGATTACACAACCTATATGCTCTATTGCAGCTCTAGATACAGTAAGGGACAAGTGCAACCGTAGGTAATGCTTGGCTAATCAATGAAGATGGATAGATTACTGAGAAATGAATGAATTGGGAGGTTATATCTGATAATGCAAACATTTGAACATTAGTAGCAGTATAAGAACCTTATGACTGATTTCTACATCTAGTAGTAATATTGGCTGGTTGTTTTTAAATACATATGGTGGGATTTTCAAAAGAAAATCAGCACAGATACTTAAAAATCTTCCAGTGACTTTCTTGTTATAAGACTCTCTCACTTTTTGATCAACTTTACAATAACATATCTTACTACCTCAGATTTGTTGAGAACTAGCAGACTGACTCTCTTTAGAAAGCTATTAGCACTCCATAAACTTAACTAGGCAAGACCGAATATTTCGTTTCATAAGCTCCTATACCTTCTGTGTCCTTATGGTAACATTACAAATTTGCACTGGGAAAATTAATCATTTCTAAATTGGTTCTTTGGGTTCTTTTTCATCATCACACTAGGAGAAATAAGTCATCTTGGGAAAGAATGTTGAAATATGATTCTCCTTTGGGATTGGTTGGAAAATTGCTACTTTGTGAACTCTTCAGGTGTGGCTGCATTTTTAGACGTGAACAAAGCAGAAATCATTCAGCATTTCTGCCCTGCTTTTTGTGAGCTTTGCAGTTATTTAGCAATTTATGAGAATAGAAACTGTTTTTTTTTTCCTGGAAATCTTTCCCTTCGTATCAGTTCTAGTTTTCAGAGCATCGGCTTAATGCTGCATGAAATGGAACAGAAATATGTTTATTAACTTAAGCTCAATTATTCTGTCTGGAAAAGTAGATGAACACAGAGTAATAAAATCATAGGACCATCTTGTGCCATCAGGTTTCCAGCAGAACTCCCCACTACAATAAACTGAGAGTTCTGCTGAAAAATTGAGGACATACGACCCACAGAAATAAGAGCTGTAAAAGAGGCTATTCAGTCATTAGACCAACAGCTTTCAGGGCAGGATTCCAACTTTCAGTCTACGTTCTAGTGCTTTGACCATTCTAGTTTTGAAGGTCTTAGGCAATGGGTCTTCCATCACTTCCCTCAACAAACTACTAAATCTTGTTATAATAGAAGCGTGGTAGTTCTCACTATTATGAATCTGTCATCACACTGCTCTTCGCTGCTGTATTTACTCAGGAATATTCTCTTGTTGGGAAATTCAGGTGTAATAAAAAACCAAGAAAAGCAGCGTAAGCAGGTATAAAACATGTTTGGGGGAGGAAATAGTGAGGGAAATTAACAGACTTTAAGGCCAGAAGGGACCATTATGATGATGTACTCTGACCTCCTGCATACACAGGCCAAGTCCCAGAAGGAACTCCTGCAGAATACAGATAGGGAGAAGAAACTCATGTATGAACACACATTCTCAGAAAACTGCCAAATACAGGATTCAAACTTATAGTACATGATGCTGCACAGGCTCGACTACTACACTCATCTTGAGCTATCCCATTGAAAATGTGCAAAAAAGAAGAGGATTTTGTCAATTGTGAATGGTCATCTCCGTGGGTTCTCTTCAGTTGCTCGTTTTCTGGCCAAGGAAGATTTAATTTAGTTTGACTCTGGGCTTAATGCTCAACTTGCTTCTTTTTCTGCTGATGTCCCTGTCAATTAGTACTAACCCCCATGCACACCAAATGTGCATATCTAATGTAAAGCACACAAAAAAATTTATACTCTTAATTGGCTATTAGTCCTAATAATGTAATGAGCAGGGTGCCAGAAACAACAGCTGACAGCAAAGAAACAAAAATTCACTGAACATACTGGAATGGTAAAAAATGCCATGGAAATGTGCAAAAGGCAAATGATATTCAGGTCATTGTCCACCATACTTTGTATTAATTATTGCTCCTTGATGGGTTATTAAAATGGGTACCTGAAGTTTAATTAAGGAGAATAGTAGTGAGAAAGGAGGAACATAGAGAGGAGCAGAGCAGAGCAAATAAAGAGGAACAGCCAGACACAGAGAAAACACAGAGAATAAAGGGAGGTAGGTAAGTACAGGTGATCCAAGGGGTTGCTCAAGAATAGGATTAAAATTCAAAATGATCTGGACAAACTGGAGAAATGGGCTGAAGTAAATCGGATGAAATTCAATAAGGACAAATGCAAAGTACTCCACTTAGGAAGGAACAATCTGTTGCACACATACAAAATAGGAAATGACTGCCTAGGAAAGAGTACCATGAAAAGGGATCGGGGTCATAGTGGATCACAAGCTAAATATGAGTCAACAGTGTAACATTGTTGCAAAAAAAGCAAACATCATTCTGGGATGTATTAGCAGGAGTGTTGTAAGCAAGACACAATAAGTAATTCTTCTGCGCCACTTTATGCTAATTAGGCCTCAACTGGAGTATTGTGTCCAATTCTGGGCACCACGTTTCAGAAAAGATGTGGACAAATTGGAGAGAGTCCAGAGAAAAGTAACAAAAAAATATTAAGTCTAAAAAACATGTCCTATGAGGGAAGATTGGAAAAGACAAGAGTGAGATGGGACATGATAACAGTTTTCAAGTACATAAAAGGTTGTTACAAGGAGGAAGGAGGGAGAAAATTTGTTCCCTTTAATCTCTGAAGATAGGACAAGAAGCAATAGTCTTAAATTGCAGCAAGGGTGGGTGGTTTAGGTTGGAAATAAGGAAAAACTTCCTAACTGTGAGGGTAGCTAAGCACTGGAATAAATTAACTAGGGAGGTTGTGGAATCTCCATCATTGGAGATTTTTGGGGGCTGGTTTTCACTAGCACTGGGGATCGACTGTAGATACGCAATTTCAGCTACGTTAATAACGTAGTTGAAATCGGTGTATCTACAGCTGACTTACCTGCTGTCCTCACGGTGGCGGCGGTGCACTCCCCCGTCGACTCCAGCTTGCGCCTTTTGGCGAGCTGGAGTTACGGAGTCGACGGGGGCGCCACTGGCAATCGATTTATCACGTCTTGACGAGACGTGATAAATCGATCGCCATAAGATCGATCTCTCCCGGCTTTAGTGAAGACAAGCCCTTAAGAACAGGTTAGACAAATACCTGTCAAGGATGGTCTAGATAATTCTTCGTTCTGCCATCAGTGCAGGAGACTGGACTAATTGACCTCTCGAGGTCCCTTCCAGACCTACACTTCTATGATTCTATGTAGCCATTGCTTGGTAGGTGACCACTGTGGTTATATTATATCTTACAGAAGCTCCCAAGATAAGAAAATTTGATTAAAACTGTTGTTTCTTGGGAAAGTGATCTTCAGCATAAGTGAATGGTCTACACGAGTTTATATAAAGAAAGTCATCTTAGCCAAGGTTGATTGGTTTTTCTAGAATAGGGGTATCTTCATGTAGACCTCATGGGCACAGATTGGCTAAAGATGTGATGGAGATGTTTACAGCTGAGCTGTGAGATTACAGACTAGGGGCCAGATTAATTCATGATATAACTCCATTGCCTAAATTAGGTATGACTTTGGCCCATTGGGACAACGAAGGGTAATTTTGCACATGACCAAAAGGGAGTCTCTCTCTCTCTCTATTTTATAGATAGATAGATAGATAGATAGATAGATAGATAGATAGATAGATAGATAGATACATACATACATACATACATACATACATACACACACACAGGGGCAGCTCTAAGTGCGGACGTTCCACAGCATGCCTATGGGAGATCCGCGGCTGCTGCGGATTTGGCGGCGTTTCAGTGGGAGGTCCATGGGTCCCACAGCCTCGTTGTCCTCACCTCCAAAATGTCACCAAATCCATGGCAGCTGCGGACCTCCCGCCAAAATGCTGCCAAAGACAGCCGTCAGGCCGCCCCCCCGCCGCTTGCCGCCCCAGGCACGCGCTTGGAGCGCTGGAGCCTGGAGCCGGCCCCATATATATATAATCAGACTATATGTTATAGAAAAGTTCAGCACTGGATCCTAAATTTGCTACTAAAGCTTTGATTCTGCACTGGACTCCGCATGGGTGGACCCCTGCATCCAAAATGAATCTTCAGCAATCTCCGGGCCTAAATGTATAAAAAGTACACATTCAATACAGTATATGACATCAGCAATAAAATATGTGGGTCTTTAAACTGATTATCTAGGCTGGTATGCTGAAAATTCTTATATTCTAACTTTCATTAATTTTGCCTTAATTTTCTTGTGAAATCTTAGGCTCTTCATGCTTTTTGGAGCACCTCAGCAGTGTAGAACCTTAAATGACATCCCACCTGGATAAACATACCAGAGGAATTTAGAACTTTTCTATACACACTGGATTTGCACAGGTGTTTCTGTAACTAGTATAGGTTGCGGAAACAGGCAGTGTTCATTGACACAGATTTGCATTCATTTTTATTTGGCTAAAGTTAAAGGAAGCCAACATAGGATAGTTATCATATCAGACATGAACATAGGGGGCATGTATGGTTTGTGACACTCCTGCCTTCCATTTAATGTATAAAAAGTTCAAAAAGGGGGAAACAAAATCTTTTGAGCTCCATTTTTAAAGCTGATGATATCTGTTTGATCAACAGAAGTTGGTCAAATAAAAGATATTCCCTCACGCAGCATGTGTCTCTAATCCCTCACACTGCAACTCAATAGACTTAAAATACTCACAGGCATCTCCCATAGAATAGTGTAATTGGACTAGAGACAGGCAAGAAGAAAGTGTTGTATGTAGTAACCCATTATCTCCAGTAAAGGAAAATGAAAAATATACAAGATATTACAGAGGATGAAAGTTAATGAAGACCTACAAGGAAGGAGTTGTCTTATCTTTTTTTGATTGCAGCTTGTGATTATTTATTTGCTTACCACCTACACCACTTAGCTACTTAATTATCAGGGAAACCATAACTTTAGTGTTGGAGGAAACTTCTCAAGAAAGAGTGCTTTCCTCAGAATACCTTTAAATTAAATAGCTATGTTGTACTATGTGATACTAAGTAAAAACAATGCTTGAAACGAATGAGGAAATCCTCTAAAAAATCAGTAGCCCAATATGGCCCAACATTGGGCTTTCAGTTCTGCTATCCTATGCAACTGTGAGTAATTACACACATGTGTATTACCAACTGGAATAACACTTGTGTGCTAGGTTTCTCACCTGTGTAAGTATTTGCAGGATACGGGCCTGCCTGAAATTTTACATGCAAAATCTCTACTGAGAGGAGAATGTTTGAAATGCACAAAGAAGGGTATTTTTCAGCAAAGGGACTTTGAAAATGAGAGGGTTTTTTACTCTTTGAAAAGTCTTAACTATGTTTGAAAGTCATAACAAAACCAGTTTGATCCTTAAAGGAGCTCTCTGAATAATTTTAATCAAACAAATTATTTGCCAAATTTCACAATACTTGTCAAGTCAATAAATTAATTGTTTTACTCATTTTTTGAATTATAGATCTGGGGTAATTATTCTGGGGTGGGATCTAGCTCCCAGTTCGACTGATTTTTATGGGAGTTTGGTCAGGCCTAGATTAATATATTCATGAATAATTTATTGAATACACTTATTCCTCAGCCAGTTCTTCTCTAGTAACTTCATATTTGTTTGATTCATTAATCTTGGATGAGATCTAGGATCTGACACAACATCCATTGACTCCAATGTAAAAAAACTGTTTTTATGCTTTAAAGGACTCACGCTGTGCACTTCCTTTTCTCTTTACCTCCATCTCCCTGATGCCCATGCAGAAAATAAAAGTTGGCCATGTGGTTCAGGCACAAGACTGCACCTTGGGGGAACGAGATTCCATTCCATGCTCTGACACAGACTTTCTGGGTGACCTTGGCCAAGTCTAATAGCATGCGATATTAGTATTTCCTTCCTCGGTCTCTGTGTCTGTTTTGTCTAGCTAGATTGCAAGACATTTTGGGTGCAGGAATCCTTATGCAATCTCTTTCTTTGCGTTTGCACAGTGCTTAACATAATGAGGGGTTAGTAGCAGCTTCTAGATACTATTATGAAATAAATAATAGCAATTTAATAACTCAGTATTCTTCCGTTTTTCTTTTCACGTTCTCTAACATTGTAGATAGGCCTGTGAAAGTGATCCTTAGTAGTCGTGGCCTTTTGACTGGTTGTGTTAAATTAATTTGCACTAATCTTGTTAGCTTTGTTTGCAATCAAGCATTTCCCTGGAAGAGAGAGTGGTTTCCTTTGTGCTTTGTAATTTTAATGGATTGATCCTTTGGATTTGACTGTCCATGGCCTATGTCTGTGGGGCTGGACTCAGAGAACAGCCCCCATCCATGGGGCGGTGTGGGATGGAATAGCTCCACACACTGAGGGGGAGGAGGGCCAGGCTATGGCCAAGGCAGCTGGACCCACTAGCTGGGGCTGGCTGATCTGGTGTTGATTGTCCCCAGCCTGGGCTGTGTCCTTACCCCCAGGCACAAAGCTCTCCACATGTCCAAATCCCATACACTGGGCCTGGAGCAGTTTCATTCAGCGAGGCATGTGGGCCAATCTGGGGTTTCCAGGCTCTGGTGGATGTCCCAGCCAGTGACTTCCGAACCGCTCCCTGGAGAACTGACCCAGGCCCTCTGAGCTGCCACCAGTCCCTGGCAGAACAGTCATGCTCCCGAGGGATGAATTTCACCTGCGCAGCAGCAAGTGCCAGGGTCACTTCCCCTGCAGTTCAGATCCTCCAGGTTATTTGCTGGGAGAAGCTAGACGCGGGAGGTGCTTGGGGGAGAGGACGGAATGGGGTGGAAGAGGCGGAATGGGGGTGGAAAGAGGCGGGACCTTGCTGGAAGGGGTCAAGTGAGGACGGTCTCTGGGGCACAGCAGAGGTCAAGTACTCCCAGGAAAATCAGAAAGTCGTCGCCTGTGCTGCTGCAGACAACACAGCATCCATGCATCACGTATAATGACAATATTACAGCAATGTGCGTTACTTGGGCTACATAATCTATCTGGACATTTAATTTGATGCAGAATGTGGCAACCCAGATGTTAACCAATGCCTCTCAGTGGCAGCATATGTGCTCCCTGCTATTCTTTGCCCACCTATTAGTTCCCAGGTGGAGCTTACAGAGTTGGTTTTGACCTACATAGCCCTGAACAGCTTGGGATCTGCCTGGTGGAGTGGGAGCGCTGTGGTGGGGAAGTTTTTATAAGCCTGAAATATGCAATAGAGATTTATCTGACACCCTAAGCACAATCTCAGTTCTGTTTTTATACCATATGAACTGGAGCAAAGCCTCCAAATTTCAGCAAGCAAGACTGTACTAATTAAAATGCTAACAACTGGGCTGAATTGGTTCAGTTATGAGAAGAACATGTCGTAAGTTCCCACAGAACAAAGATTTAAGATAAAATGTCTTCGGGGCTGAACGTCCTGCTAAAAAATGCTTGAAGTAAGTAATAAACAAAATCTCTACTTCAAAAAGCTAAAGGTAAGGGTTAATAGAGAACAGATAAATGACCCCTTTGTAGATATGATACGTTCCCCGCCCCATACATTGTGACTAATTGACAACTATGTGGGATTTTTTTTAAGAGGGAAGAAAAGGTTTGAGTTGGCTCCGATCCCATTACCACAACGTAGCTGGAGCTCAGCCATCTGTCACAGCTGCTGCTCGCTTTAACTGCCACTCTAATGGACAATGAACCCAGAGACCTGTAATAATTGTGGCTGCTCTGTGACTTCAGCAGGTAATACCTTCCTTTTAGCATCCATCAGGACCCATCTGTGCTTCAACACTGCCTTTCTCTTAGGAAACAGGGGCTCTGTCAGACTCTGTAGCTCTGATTCTAGGTTGGGTGGGATCACCTCATTAGGGAGGCCGTCGGAAGGCCTAAGGGAAGCCATATCCACAATGAAATTGAAAACCTCCTCAAACTTGTAAGATTTTAATCCTATTGCCAACACACACAACATCTGCCATTCAGACATCGTTTTAGATTTAGATTTAGTGCATAAGGGCTATTTTAAACCAGGGTCTCTTTTGAAGTATCTTCTCTTGGAAGTCACTTCACTACAACATCATTTTAAATGGACTGCTCTACCCCTTCCCCATCAGACACGCAAAAAGCATTAGGACACAAAATACAATCCTAATTAGATCAAGAGAAATGTTTTCAGGAAGAACCTCTGTCAAAGTTCAGGTGCTTTGCCTGCCCTCATCCTCCCCTCCCAAAAAAACCCAGAAGATCTCTGCTGATCTGAAGAGAAGGTAAGATGTTTCCACACCCACCCTTTCCCAAGGATCACATTTGAGCTTAGCCCTAGAGAATTGCCTCTCTCTCTTCTTGAAATGCTGATATGCAGGTACTGTGCAATGGCATTCTGAGAACTACCAGCTTCTTGAATGGAAACTTCTGGAAATTAACTTGGATTTTCCAGCAGGTGTATACCATCAGATAAATATCAACACATAGAGTGAAATTATTCTGCTATAATACTCTGTTTCTTTGGACCTCGTCCAAAACCCACTGAAGTCAACAGAAAGACTCTCATTTTCCTCAGTGGGCTTTGGAACAGGGCCTTAATGAAGTTTCATGTCTTTAAATATACAACAATATTTGGCCAAACTGTAAGTACTCCTCCAGTTTTCACTTAATTAGGCCTGGTCTACACTAGCTGGGAGGGTCGACCTTAGATACGCAACTTCAGCGTCGTGAATAGCGTAGCTGAAGTCGACGCATCTTAGATGGACTTGCCTGACGTCCTCACGGCATTAGCGGTCGACAGCAGGCTCCCCGTCGACTCTGCCTTGCGCCTTCTGGCGAGCTGGAGTTCCGGAGTTGATGGGAGTGCCTCTAGAGATTGATTTATCGCGTCCTGACAAGATGCGATAAATCCATCCCCAACATATCGATCTCTACCTGCCGATCCAGCTGGTAGTGTAGAAAAGGCCTTAGAGTAAGAACTGAGTAAAAACTAGATAAGGACTTCAGGTTTTGCCCCCTGAGCTCAATCAGCTCAGAATGGCTGAATTATTTGGTTGAAATAATGATCTGATTAAAAATATTTATGGTTAATGATCCAACACAAGACTTGTTAGACTGGATCAGGCCTATCATCTGGTATGTGGTATCCTAGCTCTGCCAATTGCAGTACATTTGGCTTTATCTGCCCATTCACCCAGTTTATTTATCCCCTCATGGTTATGTCTAAACTTTGATAACCTAAAAAGCAATCTGCAGCTTTTGCTACCTCATTGTTTACTCCCTTGAACAGAGCCCTGGCTGACCTCGGGCAAGTTAGTTCCTGTGCCTCGGTTTCCCCATCTGCTGACTTCCTTTGTAAAGCACTTTGAAATCTACCGATGAAAAGTGCTGTATAAGAACTAGGTATTATTATGACTATTTATCAGAAATGGCATCTCACTGTTTTTTCGTGCCACTATGCAGGAATAACCCATAAAGGAGAGAATTTGATCCAATATAAATCTTATCAAGATCGTGGAGGTGGGGATGTTTCTTCCTGAAAAGACTTGCCAGAGCTGGTTGGACTGAGCCATTGTTCTCAGCCAGATGATTTTTTTCTGAATTTTTTGACACAGAGGTGTGGACAGATTTTGTACTAATGCTAGGTAGATTGCACCAACTGTAGCTTGTAGCAGAAAAATGCAGTTTAATGGATTTCAGTGTTTTCAAACCCCTAACCACATATCAGCAAAACTTCACCTGAAAAATTAATGAAATTGTGAATTAAGTAGAGGGAGCTGTTGAAATGAGAAGCACATTACATTTGGGTTGTTAAGCAGCAAGAGATATAGTTACTATACTTGCTACTCAAATACAAGGAAAGACATTTTAGACCTGGTATAAAAGATAAGATGGGGAAATAGCCTTAACAAAAAGCCAAAATTATCTGAAATTCATGTTGACAGAAAATTTAGCTAAGTTGCAGACGTCTTTCTGGAAACCCCCCTGAATGACAATGAGCACAAAAGGGCAAATTTTCAAGCAAAGATGCTTTTGACATTGAAAACATGGACAAGTCCATATTTTGGAAAGTTCTGGACAAAAAGAAAATAGCCATTTTGTCAGAACTGAATAAAGTGACGTTTGTGTGGAAACTGGTAAGAGAGTAAATATTGATGAACTTCTACAAAGCGGAAGTTTCCCACGGCTGTACACACAATGTTGCAGGGACAGATTCTGATCCCAGTTAGGTCGCTGTGACTCTGGAGTAATCCCAATGAGCTCACAGAGTTACTCAGATTCAACATGATTGGCTCGCTCATCTTACAGTACATAAGTAGTTTGCAATATCTGACAAGCCACAAATCCTTCCCCTGACCTCCACAAGTGCAGAGGGTCCCCAATACAGATGAACTAGGTGTAGTTCCATCGTGTAAGGATGAAACCACCCCATGCATGCTGCATAGCTGAACTCTCTGGGATATTCCTAAACTAACCGCATTCAATGGTTTTTGGAGGCAGGATGGGGATGGAAAAGAAATCAGGCACACTGCAAATCCTGTAGCCTTCCCTTCCCATCTCCCACCCCCCATACAGCATTATGCTGTAGTAACTGTTGCTGGCAGTATTTTAAGACCTGGTATGTAAGGGGCAGAGAAAGCTGTATCTCCTCAAGAAAGATCCAGGGGCAGATTTATACTAGTATAGCCAAGAACAGATTTCAGCCCATCGTGCTTATCATCGAAGGCATCAAGTCTTAGAATCAACAGTCTAAAATATCCTCAGGAGCTTCTTGCCCTATTCATTGCGCTGCTTTACTTAGAAAACTGAGCTTTAAACTTCATATCCACGTGTCATACCAGAGGCTTGGAACAGCTGAAAACTTTATGGGGAGGACATTACCCACACAAATTATCTACATGGATTAAGGCAAGAGATAAATATCTTATAAGATAAGCTACCCAACGTCAAGTACTGTTTATAATAATACATAAGCACGTAGTAGGAGAGCTAAGGTTGTGTGTTCAACCCTAGATTGCTAACCAATCGACCCTCAATCTCAGTGTTCTCTTCAGATTGGTTTTCTGATAAAATTCATGAGAGTTTCCTTCAGTATGAATGGCAGATCCTCAGCTTAGTACACAGAAATTTCTTGCACAGCATTGACATTAAATCTTCTGTCTTTATGTGCATGTTAAATCAACTTTCATTACTGAGTTTGGGGCAGATAATAATGTAATCTTTTATCTTCGATAGGAAACTTTTCCTGTGTAAGTCTGGAGCATGGCTTCTGCAGAACTTTATATCTGTACAAATCATTGTAGAAGCCTGGGGGTCCTAGCATGGAGTTTTTTTGAAAATCAACTCTCTCACGGTGTTGAACACAAGCTTCCTCTTCAGTCCCTCAGGTAATGGTGATGGAATTATGATTGGTTTTGTGTCCCTCCAAATTCCTTATAGTTTAGGGGCTTTTCATTTTAGTACTGGAAGCTTTAGCTTCACTGATTCTTTTGAGCATGTGCAAGTTAGCTGGAAGTTCCATGATGCTCCACAGTTATGGAATCATAGCCATTTAGGGGTGCCAGGGACTAGAGGTCCTCTAATCCAACCATCCTCACTAAAACAAGGTTAAGTATACCTCCTAGACAATCCTTGACAGGTATTTTTCTAACCTGTTCTTAAAAACCTCCAATGATGGGGATTCCACAAACTCCTTAGGCAACCTGTTCCAGTACTTAACTAGCCTTATAGTTAGAAAAAGTTTCTAATATCCATCCCAAATCTCCCTTGCTGCAGACAAAACTGATTATTTCTTCTACTACCATCAGTGAACTTGGAGAACAATTAACCATCTTCCCCTTTATAACAAAGTTTTACATATTTGAAGGCTGTTATCTGGCCCCTCTCAGCCTTCTCTTCTCTAGACTTTTCCTCTTAAATCTTGTTTTCTAAACCTCTTATTGTTTTTGCTGCTCTCCTCTGGACTGTCCAATTTGGTCACATCATTTTTAAAGTGTGGTGGCCAAAGCTGGACACAGTACTCCATATCATCAGTGCCAAGTAGAGTTAGACAATTACCTCCCATATCTGACATATGACACTCCTCTTAATACAACCCAGAAGTTTATATTTGCCTTTTTCACAACAGAATCACACTGTTCACTCATATTGAATTTGTGATCCACTCTAACTCCCAGATCCTTTTCTGTAACACTGCTGCCTAATAAATTTCCCATTTTGTATTTGTGTTCATTTGATTTTGTTCTTCCTAAGTGTAGCACTTTTGCTCTTGTCTTTATTGAATTTTATCTTGTTGATTTAAGACCAGTTCTCCAATTTATGAAAAAAATTTGAATTCTAATCCTGTTGTTCAAATTCCTTCAGCCATTCCCAGCTTGGTATCATTCACGAATTTTATAAGCATATTCTCCACTCCATCATTCCAGTCATTAATAAAAATATTTACTAGTTGCAGCACCCCACTAAATATATCCTCCAAGCAAACCACTCATAATTACTTTTTGAGTAGTTTTCCAACCAGTTGCGCACCCACCTTATACTAATTTCATCTAGACCAGATTTCCCTAGTTTGCTTATGAGAATGTCTCAGAACTGTCTCAAAATAATTACTAGTCCAGATATGTCATGTCTACTGTGTCCCTTTTACTACAATGGGATATTATTTCTGTTTTTCATACAAATTCAATATTTCTTGTATTTACTTACCAGCAAGTACAAGAAAACAAATGCCTTTTCAGCTCAGGTGGTTTCCATTGGCCCTATCTGCCAGTTTCGTATCATCTTCAAATTTCATTAAAATAGAGTTATTCCCGCTTTCAAATTATGAATAAAGATATTAAGTGAGACTGGGCTTAACACAGAACCCTGCTGCACCCTATCAATCAGTTCCTGTCAGTTCACTATGTTGCCAAATAACATTACCCCTTTGAGATTTTTCAGACAATTTTCTGTCCACCTGGATGTGCTAATATCTAATTCGTAGGGATTCACTGGAAAGAAAGATGTCATGAGACACTGTATGAAATGTGTTACTAGAATTCATTGTATAATCCATTCATCCCATGATTCACCAAGAGAGACATTTTCAAAAGCAACTTAGGAATTTAGGAGTATAAATCCAATTGAAAGTCAATGGAAATCATGTTCCTAAATCCTTGAGTACCTTTGAAAAATCCTCCTAACTTTGTAATTTGATCAAAAAGATCAACAAAGTTCTATGGTAATATTTTCCTTTACAATAATACCTACCATTTGTATAAAAAATTTTCATGTGTAGATCGCAAAATGCTTCATTATCGTTAATTCAGTTATCTTCACAATATCTCATTTTATATTTTGGGGAAAAGAGGCACTAAGTGGCTAAGTGACTTGCCCAAGGTCACACAAGAAGTCTGTGGTGGAAAAGAGAATTGAATCTGAGTCTTCTAAATCCTATCTTAGGACCCTAATCATTGGACCATCTTTCCTGCTTTTATAAGACTTGCCTCTTATTACCATAGTTCCCTAAATCTATTAATTATTGTAATTTTTTTCTTAATAGTCTTCCATTATGTTACTACTGATTGAATTAGATGTTTTGGACAATAATTGCTAAGAGGACTTTGAATTAAGCATGTTCTGCCAGTGCCTCCGACTTTTGAAGAAGGGTCATCATGACATCTTCCAGGCAATCAGCCAATACAATCCTAAAACATCTTTTGCTTGGTGCCCAGAATCAGTCAGGTCTGAAAGACACATTGGAAGGGTTGATTTCTACTCAGGAGTCTAGATGGTAAATGTCCTGCTCAGCTTGGGAAGGGGAATGAAGGGAAGAGCTGAGATTCCCACATAAAGCTGGGATGACATTTTTGGACAAATAATTTATTCACTGAAAAATGCAGTTCTGGTTGATTAAAACTATATGCAAAACTGACCAGATTAGGTTCAGCTGCTCAATTCAGAGGAGAGATTTAAATCCACATCTACCTCTCAGGTGATTGCCTTAATCACCTGGCTATAAAGTCATTTGTGCTCTCTGTGGCTCAATGAATATTTAAATAGTTAAAGATGGAATAACTTCAACAGGAGAAACTGAAGACAACTGAGCCCAGTTTCGCCTACAGTCTGGTGGTTGGGGCACCCATTGAGGTGGGAGGAAATTGGAGTTCAAGTCCTTGCTCTAGGTGGAGATTCAAATATAGGTCTCCTAGCTCCCAGGCAAGTTTCCTAAGCAGTGGGCTAATGGTTCTGTGTCGGATTGTGGCCTCCAGCAGTCAGTCTCCTAGTAACCAAACATGTGCAGCAGGCTACCAGATTGACTGCGCCCCCTGGCTGGTCAGGAAGGGCAGCTGGCTGGCCTTTAAGCCTAGCAGCAACTCTGGCTAAAACTCAGAGGCCTGAAAGTCAATTAAGAAAAAAAAAAATCTTGTAACATCTATCAAAAATACAAAGAGAGGGAGTAATGTTTTTTAAACTCCGTTGCAATTCTTTAAGAACACCAGGAATGGTGCAAGACTCTCAGTCATGAAAAAAGATACAAAGTACAGTGCATAGTAGAGGGAGACTCAGGGACGAGTCTGCTATGCCACAAATTCAAAAAAGCAGCTGACACTCTCTGGCTGTTCCATGTGTATCATGCCTGTGCAGCTCCCTTGCCCTTGCTCTGGTGCCTGCTCCTGCTCCCCTTTGACTCCCCTCTCTCTCCCTCTCTCTCCCCACCGCCTCCCCGATACTGATCCTCATCTTGTTCCTGGACCCAGTTCTAACAAGTAGACTGAACTCTTGCTTTATCTACTGGGCCGAACCACCCGTGGCCTAGTTTCTAACAATATACTAGGTCCCACAAACACACACATGGTTTGCTGGCCCAAAATGGGCTTTTTCCAATTTACTGACAAATTCCAAATATTTTTGGAACTGAACCGAATATTTTTTTTTAATATTTGCTGGCTGAACGGCAAAATCAATTATTTGCCCAGCTCTTCTCCTCTTCAGGGCTAGAGTCTGTAGTTGATTAATACAACTTTGACTTTACTTTAGTACTACACATGATCCTACTGGGGAAGTACACTGCTATTGCCATTTCTGCCACTGGCTACTTAAAAAGGATAGAAAAGGGCACTGGGCGGAAGAGGGAAGTTCACACTGCATCTGTCTTAAAGGTAGCAGAATTGTTAATGTAGCAGGCGCTTCTTAGAGAAGACCATGAAGAATTCTGTCTGAGTAGCCAGAATCCTTTCATGGGCTTCCCCGCACCGTCTGGCAATGTGTGGCTTAACAGCCACAATCTGGCCACTAATATCTATTTACTTTGGTAGGTGCTTTCTCCATATGAACACTAGTGCTCTGTGTTACTAGCATTAGTATGGCTGAACTCTAATGTCTGCGTTATGTCATGTAAGCATTAGAATGCTTGTAAAATAAATGGGGTCTATTTTAACGTTTAAAGATCTAGTCACCTCTAAGAATGTGCATGTCTGTGTTCTGCTCCATTAGCATTAATGGAAGTCATAGGTGTGTACACTGGGGAGAGACCCTGACCTCCAGGGAATTATTGTCCAGAGGCAGTAACAGCAACTGCTTATCTCTTTTTTAACTAATCTAGTTAAACACTAAATAAACCTTCCAAATTCTGCTTTTTGTTGCACTGAAAGAAATCAAAGGAAGAAGGAAACCCCAAGCCACACTCTTGAATTATTACAGAAATAAACCAACCCCAAATATCCAGTTTACAAGCTACACATATCCAAAAGGATTCATTTTTTTAAACAGCAAACCAATTATAAACATAATCTGCATCTAAATGCAGATTTAGAGGCTAGATTGCTATCTTTGTAAGATTAGCAGGAAATTTAAATTATTGATTGAACTAGGTCTTGAATAAAAGCAATTGTCTTGAAAACATAGGCTGAAAATTGAATTTGTTCCCTTGATTAAGAAATCCACCAGAATTAATATTAAAGATTCCACTTCTATCTGTTAGTTCTTACCTGATATTTACTAAACAGTGGTTTATCTGCATTTGCGCAATAGCAACATATGCATATTATAGTACAACACCAGATCACACATACTTGAATACGCTACATCTCTTATACTATACCGTCTCTTTAAAAATAGTTCAGACTCTACTAATTTTTAATGAAAAAGCAACTATTTTATTGGATTCGCATGCACAATAAAAGACAGTTAGATAGTGCTAACAGATATGCAGTAATTTCTGACTTCATGGTGATTATTTATAAATACACTAGTAATGACAGGTTAAGATCAATAGCTATAATAAGTAGATATTGAAGCCAGTATCTTAAATAACTATAAAGTTCTTATAGCAATCTGGCTACAGCTTTAAATGTGATTTGGATAATGTAAATTGGCATAAAGTCACATTCCAGTAGTCAAAGAGATTTGATGGTATCTTCTTTACACAGAGTTAAGTGAACCTCCAATGTTTGCATGCCAATCCAAAAGAAACCACTTAAAGGGAATAAACACTTTTTAGTACTTAGCACACTTGAGACATTTTTCATACAAGGAAACAGAGTCAAAAAAAACCCTCAGGAGACAAGTGGACAAAGGATTATTATTATTCTCCCGTAATATAGTTAATGAATGTATTTAGAGTGGAAAGTAAAGTATAGAGTCTAAATTAGACAAACACAGAACATGAGAGAATGGATGGTCTAGTGATTAGTGAACTAATCTTAAATTTGGAAGACCTCGTTTTAATTCCATCCTCTGCTTTTTCTAAGTGACCTTGGGCAAGTCACTTACTCATTCGGCTCCTCAGTTTCCTGTCTGTTAGACTTCTCTGTTCTAAAGATATTACAAATTGTGGGGCGTTTCAGCTATGTCATAATAGGAACTAGCTAAGTATCTGTGATACATAAGATTAGACTTGGGTGAAAATGAGGTGAGGTTCAAACATGGGAGATGTGCCTTTATTTAAGAGCAGATCTGTGCAGAGCAATAGAAGTTAGGTTGAGAATCCCAAACTTCCTATAGAAAAAAACAAAATGAGTAAAGAGACTTTAGCGAGGAGGATTGTTTTAGTTGCTGAATGATGATGAAGTGAAGAGTTTGAGAGGTGACAGTCAAGGTGGATGCAGAGGGAGAGGTTACAATAGTTCAAGAGAAAGAATGATGGTGTTAACCAGGGGCATATTTTAGAGCTGATACAAAGAGAAGAAGAAGAATCTGATTTGGTGAGAACCCTTGATATGGAGAGAGAAAGAAAGGGAGGAATCACAATAACTATACTGATGTCCTTTGTAAAGTGCTTTGAGATCACTGATGAAAAGTGCTACATGAGAGCTACGTATTGTTATTAAAGACAACCTCACAGCTCTGAGCTTAACGGATGGGGAGGATAGATAGAGAACATGGAGAGAAGACGGATGAGGAGGAAAGATGAGCTGTTCCATTTTTGTCATTTTAAATTTAATTTAAGAAAGCTGTAAGACATCTATGAGCAAATACCAGGAAAGAAGAAAGACGTATGAGCCTGAATTTACTGTGGAATTTATGGATGGAGAGCAAAATATGAGAGTTGTCATCATAGATGTGATAAGAGAGATCACAGATAAGGTCACATGGGGGGAGTGTAAAGAGAAAAAAAGTAGGCCCAGGATAAAACCCTGAGGAACACCAACAGAGAGAGGGAGGGAGGGGGTGGAGGAGGATTCAGTGAATAGTAGAAGCCCACAAAGAGAAGCTGTCAAGGAGAGAGGGGTGGCTAGAGATGTCCAAACCAGCAGATAGATTTAGGATAATAAGTAAGAAGAAGAGCCCTTTAGACTTGGAAAGGAAAAGATCAGTAGTGACTCTTCTATGAGTAATTTCAGTGTAATGTACAGATTGGAACTGGAACACAAGGGGAATGAGAAAGAAGCTGGAGGGGTGAAGTTAAGAGACTGTGTGGGAAATTTGAAAATGACAATGCAACAGGAATAAAATGAGGAAAGGACCAAAAAAGTTTGAGCTGAGAAACAAGGAGATGGGATTGACCTAAAACATTTGACAATGGCTGGAGCTTGGAGACAGTAGGACGCAGGGAGAGAAGAGTGGAAGGTGTTGGAGAAGTAGAGGAGAGGGGGTGTGGAACTTATATTGGAGTTTGTCAGTTTTCCTTTTAAAAAGTTAGCAGGATCCTAGGCAGAGAGGAGATGGAACAGAGAGGAAACGAGCTTACACAGTCGCAAAGGTGGTAAAAAGCTGTTGAGGATTAGAAGCATGAGGGAGGAGAAGAGAAGTGGGATTATTTGCTCAGAACACAGCAGCACTGAATGGAGAAAGGTTACTTTCATAATGAACGAAGGTACTGGATTAATGAAACTTTCTCAAAGTACTCACCAGAACAACAATAGGAGCAGAAATAAGGGCAGTGAGGAGAGGCTAAAACTGGGGTTTGTGGAGATGACAGAGTGGTGAATTTGGAGATCCAAGCAGTCAAAAATAATTATGAGAGAATAGCACTCAGTAGCAGGAGCTCTGGAGTCAGAGCAGAGGGCTGTCAGGGTTGTGTTTAAGAGCAGTAGAGAAGTCAGAAAAAAAACGGTGGACTGAAAAATCACAGGAGTAATTCATATGGGACTAGAAAAGCAGAGAATGGATGATGGTGAAAGAGGCAAGGTAAACTCTAAGAGGGAGAACTCAAAAAACAATATCAAGATGACCATGTCATGAGGCCAACCATGACTTATTTGGGGGAAATTCTGTGGCCTGTGCTATGCAGGAGGTTAGACTACGTCATCATCATGGTCCCTTCTGGCCTTAGAATCCACGATGTGGAGTGGTCAACAGATTCCTATGATTCGTCCTCACACTCCTGCATCTACACAGACTTATTTATCTGCCCACACATTCCAGATGTCTTGTCCTCCCAACTGTAAATGTTGTTTGTGTCTGTGAATGACATTTACCTGTTTATCTCTCCACATGCTATACTACTAACTCCCTCTGTACCCTTCACATCTTTAATTACTCCTCAGTTTCCCACATCTTCTTATCCATCTCTTACGTTTGCAAAGCTGTCACAAACACCCCATTTGAAATCAGTGCACAAAAAAATCAGTTCTCTTGCCCTTTAGCCAGGGCTGGCTCTACCTTTTTAGCCACCCCAGGGGGAAAAGAAAAAAAAGCTGCCCAAACTGCCAAAGCAAAAAAAAAAGAAAGGATGGCCAAATTGTCGCCCCAAGACTGACCGGAATGCCACACCTTACAATGTGCCATCTCAGGCATGTGCTTCCTCAGCTGGTGCCTGGAGCCAGCCCTGCCTTTAGCTGCTGGATAAAAAACTGATTTTGTGTGCATTATGCAATGAATTTAAATGCTCTATTTGTGACAGCTTTGTAAATGTAGGGTTTGAACAGGTGAGAGTAGGGTGAGTGGAGGAAAATCAAACATGATCAAAACCAACTGAAATAGAAACAATACTACAAACACACTGAATTATTTGAACCATCATTACCCATAATGCCACTGGACCAAAATGCCACTAAATCTGCTTTAGCTTTACACACACATTAGAAAGTCTGTCTCAGACTGCAACTAATCACTACTACAGCCCCCTTTCATCAGGCTGTTTTGAGACTCTCTTGGCTCCAGTCATGGTATTTAGATCATTTGAACACTCAATGATGTTTAAAAAGCTAATTCCTGAGACCCCAGCACATACCAACGATTGGCTTTTCCTCCTTTTCCTATCCAGTCTGTACTCTGCCCCCAACGCTGTGCAAAAACCAGCATTAAAAGAAGGGAACGAAACACAAGAATTTTGACCTGGCTTCCCTGATCTTTTTTCTAGGCAGGAACTGCTGCTCTGCTCCATTGATTTCTAGTGCACTGTCAGCAGAAAGCCTTCCTAGGGAGCTTAGGGGTGCAGCGCCCAGGCAAGCACAAGTCGAACACCACCAAGGATGACAAATTAAGCTCTAATATGTTTGTTTGAGGCTTACTCACTGGGCTTGGTCAGCAGATACAATATCTCCTCTCTTGTGGAGAGATCTTTGTTTTATTGGGAATATAGAGGTCACTTTTTTATTTATTTTTTTTTGCTTTTGATCATTAGAGCAATGGTCTGCTCCACTGCCACCCCCTGAGGGTAAAAGGAAACTGCCAGAGCTTTGTGTGTTATCCTTATGATTATTAATGCACCAAATGCCTATGAGGTGGGGTGGGTGGTTGTTTTTCAATAGAATTAGGTTCCCTTGTCACCAACAGAAGCCTGGTAAGGGTTACATGATTCCAAGGCTCCTGTGTCTATCATGCTGCTCAGGTAGGGTGAGGTCAGAGTAGTAGATTTTCTCCTAAAATAATCAAGAAATACCATTCTTGTAATAGACTTCTGTGGCTGAAACCTTCCCCCTCTCCCCCATTAGCAACCCGAGACTCTAAATTATTTATTCCAATCTCTCTTCTGGGCTCGTCAATGAGTGACATTTTTAGAAGCTTATCAAGCTGCTGTTTGCTAGGGGCTAAAATCTGAACCACCAGTAAGGTGTGCCCCCCCCCCCCCACCTTTTGCAGGAAACAAACAAACGAAAAAGACACTAGCCACCTCCTAGATAATGAACATGCTTTTACAAAATACTCTTAATCTGGACCCCTTCTACTGCACATTCTTCCCAGTCAGGAGTTCCTCTCATCTGTAGTAACCTCTCTGAACTCTACTTACCAAATGCTTTGGAGAAAAAAGAATAGCAAGGGACTGGCTGTGAGCCTAATGTTCCCCCTTTAGATACTGTATTAAGCATTACAGTGAGCTATGTCAAAGGCCTCAGATAGAAAAACAAACAGCTTCTCTCATAAAGATAGGTCTCCATTATCCAGAACAGATCAATTGCTCTATGTGACTGATGGAGCTGAGGTGAAAATACGAAAACCAGAATGATGCTAGCTTGATATTTTATTTTTGGTAATGAAAGTGATCTATTGCTGTTTACTTAGTAATTCCAAAGAACATCAGCACGGAAGACAGGGTAAAAAATGTTGGCTGCAATATTGTATTTGTAGCCAGATTTCAGGATGAATCTAATTGCACACAGTTTGCAAAACATTGGTATTTCATCATCTTTTATTTATGGAATTCATTAAAATGTGAGATGCTAATATACCAGGCACTAAAAAGAAATCCTATAAGCAATTCTCCATATCATCGAAACCATTAACCATACACTAGTAGATAGCTTAGAGGAACACGTCATATTCTAATGATCAACCCCTTCACTCCTGACAGATTGTACATGTGTCTTAGCAGTTGTTTTTCACTGAACGTCCATTTACTTGAGTGGCATGTCAAGACAAACCATGTAAAGCTGTAAATAAGTAGTGGAGAGAGAATAGAACACCTGCATCTTGGTTGTTACAAACTTGATGTTGTTGTTGGCATCTGTTAGTCTCAGGAGACGATGGATATGCGCCCATGGGGAATGTTCAGCTATTGGTCATGCAGCGTCTGTTGTGGCTATAGAGCCCCACACGGGAGTGGCAGTCTCTGTTGCATTTGCTGCATTTGAAGGCAGAATCGACTGTGGGTTGGAGCCACTGCTTCCTTTTTCTTTGAGCTCGCTTTTCATTGGCAAGCTGTCACAGCTTGTCTTCGCCAGTTTTCAGTCCAGTAATCAGAACGTGTCTCCATCTGGAACTATCCTGGGCGAGCTCTTCCCAGCTGTTAATATCGATTTCAAGAGCTTTCAGGTCCCTCTTACAAATATCTTTAAAGCGAAGGTGAGGCCGTCGTATAGCTCTGTTTCCGGAGGCAAGCTCAGCATAAAGCAAGTCTTTGGGGATCCGCCCATCATCCGTTCGACTTACGTGGCCTAACCATCTGAGGCGGCGCTGATGGAGGAGAGTGACCATGCTGGAGATCTTGGCACGTTCCAGCACCTCGTTGTTTGTCACTCGATCACTCCATGTGATCCCGAGTATGCGACGAAGACAGCGCATGTGGAAGGTGTTCAGTCTCTTTTCTTGCGAGGCATACAGGGTCCAAGTTTCACTAGCATAGAGGAGAGTGCTTAGCACACAGGCGTGATACACAGCAACCTTTGTGTTCATGGTCTGCATGCTGTTGTTCCACACTCTCTGTGACAGCCTAGCCAAGACTGTGGAGGCCTTCCCGATTCTCTGGTTAATCTCAGAGTCCAATGAAAGGTTGTCCATAATAGTGGATCCAAGACAGGTGAACCGATTGACCACCTCCAATACGTAGTCATTAATGGCAATGCTTGGAGGTTCCACATCCTGGGCCATAACATTGGTCTTCTTAAGACTGACTGTCAGCCCGAACTGTTCACAAGCTCTGGCAAAGCAGTCCATCAGGCGCTGTAGATCAACTTCTGTGTAGGTAACCAAGGCAGCATCGTCTGCAAACAGCATGTCTCTGATGGTAACCTCCCGTACCTTACTCTTTGCTTTTAATCAAGCCAGATTGAGAAGACTCCCATCAGACCGGGTGTGGAGATAAACTCCCTCAGTGGAGTTTCCAAAGGCATGTTTCACCAAAACTGCAAAGAAGATACCAAAGAGCGTGGGAGCAAGAACACAGCCTTGTTTTACTCCACTGCGAATGTCAAAGGCATCGGATGACGAGCCGTCATACTGTACTGTGCCTTTCATGTCATCGTGGAAGGACTGGATCATGCTCAACAGCTTCAGGGGGCAGCCTATTTTTGCCAGGATCTTAAATAGCCCATCTCTACCCACAAGGTCAAATGCCTTGGTCAGGTCTATGAAGGCAAGAAATAACTTGATGTAGAAATTATTTTATAGGACCCGAGGATGGGGGAAGAACTTTCAGATACACATAATTAACCAATTTTAGAAAGATTAAATATTCACATCAGGCTTCTTGAGTTGTGATAATATGGCTTTTGGGTTCTCATGATCTGGGAGGAATTTTACCACTGAATAACAATTGGTGGCTATTATTGAAACTGTTAGGGTAAGTTTCTCCTGAGCAGCCCTCTCTTTAAACTCTTGCCTGATGGCAATTCTGTTTTCCCACCAGGTTATATATGATAGTTTCCATAAGATGCAGTTTCGGGGATTTTTAGTGACTTAGCCTAAATTCAGACTTCTTGCACCCCCATGTACTCCAATCCCAAAGAGATGGTTTGATCTGGGGGTTTAGGAAAGGCCTATTATAGCAATCTAGATATTCAGGGGCAGAAGACGTGAAGTACAAGTTAAGGACACAGGTAACTCTAAATTAAATGGGAGCATATGAGTAAGAACAGTGAGAAGACCGACTGTACAAAGAGAAGTTATACTCTGTTAGGGTTTGCTAGTACTCTTCCTAAATTCCTTCTAGGATTCTTTTTTATATGTATAAGCAATGGAGAAATGGGCACAATTCCTTCCCAGGGAATTACACTGAGGTTGAAAATATTCCTTTCAGCAAAAGGAATTGCCAGTCTGAGCCTAAGTTTAGCTCTGTAAGGGAAATTTAGGGCTGTTCACTGGCTACATTATATAATATACAACTCTTAATTTATTTAGGATAGTCACATTATTTAAGATACGTAGGTTGCTACTGAATATCTAAATTCAAGTTGCTATTTAAATCCAATCTTTCTGTTAAATTATTTTTAGAAAAGTCCATCTTAATATCCTATTACTCAATATCCTAACATTAGCTCCAAAACTAAGATTATATAATTAGATATACACCTAGAGGAGAGAGAGGTGATGAAATAACCATTGTAGAGCTCATTTTTTTCTGATCTGTACTAGCTGCTCCATTCTGCTCCCCTAAAAAGTGGTCAATTCCCAGAAGTTTTTCATCTGACACTTAGAGAGCTCCTTAAGGATTAACATTCCCACCAAATACTTTTTTGGGGGGAAAGGAAATCCTAAATTGATCTGTTTTCTTTGTAGATATTGTCTTCTTAATAAGAATAGAAATTGAGTGTCTACCTGGTGGTGATCATCTCATTAAATTGAGCAGTATGGATACATTATGTTGACAGTAAAGCATTAATACCACCCTATTAAGTAAACTGGATGTTCTTTATAAATGGTTGATTGGGTTAATTTTGGTTTAAGAATACTGTATTTATTGATGTTTTATGTGTAATACTCAAACGATGACTAATTTTTATAGGCATGGGTCATAACCAGGATTTTAAATAATTTTATTTCCCAAAGTCAAATAGATTTTGACCAATTTTTAATTGCCACAATGAAGAGGTTTATCGTTATTGTTCCCATATCATGTTCATAGGGTAGATAGAGCTTTCTGAAAAATGTCCCCATTTGTCTTTGTAATTGTTATGAATATGTTATACCTCCAGCATTGCTTCCTGGTTTTTGTGCTGATTCCTCAGCTGTCCTGCCCTTTTTTCTATTGAGGTCAAACTCAGAAGAGACAAATACATTTTATAGAATATATATGGCTAGATTCCCACTATCCATTTTTAAGTGGGATATTAAAATATTAAATAAATGCCTATCCAAGGCTCTATGTGCCCTAACATCTTAATAGACAAAATGCGAATAACATTAAGAAATGATCTAATGTACTTGTAAGTCCCCCATTACCATAGTATTTGAGTGCCTCACAATTTTTATCACAATATCTTTGTGAGGTAGGGAAGTGCTATTGTCCATATTTCCAGATGGTGAACTGAGAGACTTGCCCAAGATGACAAAGGAAGACAGTGGAAGAGCAACGAATTGAACACAGGTCTCCTAAGTCCCAGGATAGCACCCTAATCATCCTTGCCCACTTATAGTCTCAGATGACATAATCAGCCAAGGAAGTACAAATCCCTTTATGTTCCTATGATGTCTGCCTAGACCTTGTGTCCTGGCTGGCACATAGGAGTAAGTGGGGACTACTCACTTGCCTACTCCCTGCTTGGAACCAGAAAGGAATAAGCAAAGCCTTGGCTTCAAAGTAGTTAAACCAGGCAGGTGTGGTGGGGATGAAGATGAACAGGGACACAGTTGTGTGGGTCTCCAAACAGGAAAACTTTTAAACATCCCTTTGTGCTTAAGTGCTGTCCTAAATAGGGATGGTTTCCTAAATCTGGATCTTACTGGTAGTACAAGCCAACGGTAAATTACTAACCTCTGAGAGTGAGACCAAGCAGGGGAGGAATTGTGATTCCAGGACAGTGGTTCTCAACGTGTGGCCCGCAGGCTGCTGGCAGCTCATAGCTCTAAAACCACTGCTCCAAGGTCTCCCCTGCATAGCAACTCCTCCTTACAGTGGTGCCCTATAGTTTCTGCACAGTTCTGGAATAAAGCACTCTGTAGGAATGACATACAATTACTAAAGAAATGAAAATGCTTTTTCAATACATTTTTTAGGATTTTCATTCTTCATTGTTGATAGAATTTTATTTCTAAATAGAAAAACTATGAAATCATTTGAAAATAATCATAGTATTAATAAATTCCATGATGGCCCCAAACTTGCTATTATTATCTGAGCAAAGCCATTTTAAACAAAGAAAAAATGTTAATGGCATCCATTACTTGGCAGATTGATTAGATCTGTGCTGACACAAATGAGCAGTTCATATTCATATTCAGATCCCTAGACCTAACTGGCCTCATCTAAGCAACGCACGTCCATCTGGGATGTTATCAGCACCATAAGCATCTGAATACTGAGAATGTCTTATATACTGAGAAGAGTGGCACTGCTATCTATTTTGTATAATTACTGCAGAAAAATATTACAGACTATTTTTAGGTAAAATTTGAAATTGGCTAATTCCATGAGTCATGCTGTAAGAGAAAAAGTTTCTTGTGGATTTGGTTTTGCATACCCAGTTACCACGTGAAATTTGGTTGTCTGCAGATTCAGAAAAAAACTTCCTTGTAGCAGACTGGACATTATGATTAAATTTTTCAAACTTGAGTGCTTAGTCCAAGTTCATAATAATTGAACCACTTTTCTGAAGTACTGAGTACACACTACTATCATTGACGTTATGAGGAGCATCTCTGACAACCACACCATTTATCTAAAGTCCTAATTATGGACTTAGGCACCCAAGTTAGAAAACTTTCATTCATGGGAAAGCATCAGTTTTAGCCACTACACATTACTCTCTTCGTGTCTTGCATTTTTTTATTTAATTTTTTTTTTTTTTTACATCTAGTGGTGATTTGTAGCATCTTTTAATTGCCTTTGTATTTTGTTTTATTTGAGCTTTTAATATTACAAAAGATAACAGGTTAGGAGACCACACAGGAAGCTACTGTTCTCAACTTAGAGAAATGTTCACTAATTCCACATTGTGTTATAATATCTGTTTGACATCAAATGAAGCTAGCAGAAGTGAGCAGGGAAAAACAAGGGCTCTTCTATTCTCTAACTGGCAGCTAGTGCAACTTGGTGACTCTCTAATGTGTTAAATATGTTAGCACATCAGTCTCTCCTCCTGAGCTGTGAGATGGTGGATGGAATGCCCATGGATATACGGAAAGGTTGTGAGAAATGAAATGGGTGATTGAAAGTAAGATATACTGAGGCAATTTCTACAAGTCAAAAACCTGATGTTTCAATATGCACACACAGTTATATGGTTTTCATACTAGTTACTGATAGAGCTACCTTGCTCTAAATAAACGAGGCCAGTTGGTATAAATCAGTTAGTGTAAATAAGCATAACTCTGTTGAAGTCAATCAAGCTACAACAACTTGCACCAGATGAGTTTCTGGACCTCTGTTTCAAAAACAGAGTTGGCACGCCATGCACTTCTCCACAAAACCACTCTCTTCCAAAAAAGGTTTTGTTGGTCATGTAGTCCTGGGTGCTATTAGGTTTTTTAGTTTTCCACATGGTGAGGACATTTATGACTGATATCAATGTAAGTGGGAGTCAATCCAGCCAAATGCAACTTTCCTTTCTGTGTCCCACCAAGATCTCCCTTCACATTGTGGACTTCTGGGCCATCAGAATTTCCTATCAATCTCTTTATCCTTCACCAGTGACTCCTGACCTCCCTATCTTCTTGTATGAGTCCTTCACCTGAAGCAGCACATCCTAGAACCAGCAGCATGTTAGCTTTTATTTATACATGTTTATATGCATGTAAAAAACAGCTCTTTATGTCTTTGTAATTCTCCCCCAGATCCTCCAAATTGACCAAAAGCCTCTTCTTTCAGGCAAAACCAATTAACCAAAGCCAAACCAAGAGTTTGCCACTTTGATGGTATAAAGAATGCAAAAAACCTTAGGAAGATTTCCCGAAAACGAAGAATTAAAAAAAAATCCCACCATAATTTTGAAACTGATGCTTTAAAGAGAATGCCTATGCTGGGATGAGTTGTGGCATATGAAATCTCAGGGGAATTAGTTTCTTTCTTGAGAAGCCATTGGGGAATAGTGTTTAAAAATTGGGCTCCTCGTGGGATGCTAGCCTCTAAAGACTCTGCAAATGGAAGAATCCTCTATAGACACATTTCAAGGTGATATTCTGATATGGAAACAAATATTTTGCAGGGATGCCAGCAGGAAAAAAGAAATAGCCAAAAGGAAATAAAGCAGTATAGGAAAGCATCTGAAGCAGTAGAGTGGAAAAGGAGACTCATGGCAACAAGACATTTCTCCAACATAGGAGTCTGAATACGTGTGGCTGGCTAAACAAGCCTTGAGCTATAAAGAGAAGAAAAAAATGCTGAACATCTACATTGATTATCTAGGCAGGTGCATTTCAGTTTATTCTCTCAGAAACCTGTACATACTATGTCATAATGTTCATTATGCCACGAAATGTGCTCTCCCCAAACCCTGCTGAGTTATCTTGCCCCGCTCCAGCAGGGTAACTCTGGATTCATTGGTTGACTTCTCTCTGATAGTGGGTACCATGTACCTCTGGTGAGATAAGACAAAATTTTGCTAAACATCTCACATCATGAGAGACATTTGATGTGAGGGGACAAATATTGTGGGATGTGTTCAAAGGCAAGTACAAGGGTATATATACAGCATGCAGAAGATCAAGAAACCAAGGTCACTAGAGTGACAAGCTCAAGAAAACCTGTAACAAGCACATAGAAGGGAAGAGAATACTGCATTAGTGGATCATACTACAAATGATATGATTATTCACATTCTGCCTGTCTGTTTCATTATCATTTTAATTGCTGTACATGAAGGCATATAATATATTAAGTAAGGCAAGCTGCAAGATAATGAAACTATGTATAATAAACCCTTTCATTGCACTAGCATTAGAATCTTCATCATTATAGTGTCATAGGAATAAATTTGTTCTGCTATAATTGTTTTCATATTTACAAAAATCTCAGCTATCTTAAGCTTTAGTACACTAATTAGATTGTACATTATAATACCTGTACATGTGATTTTATTTCTGTTCACAGCTGGCAGATGGCATGACGCATGAGAGTCTGGTATTAGGAGCTGAAGAATTTTAAAGAGGTAAGTATTACTTTGCTGCTTGCTGCCTTTCACTGTGTCTACAGTGTTCATGTCACATAGCAAAATAAACCTTAGGCCCAGATCCTCAAAGGTAGTTAGGATCCTAACTTCCATTGAAATCAGTGGAAGTTAAGAAAACAACTCCCACGGAAGTCATTGGAAGTCCATAGGAATTCAGACAGATCCTTAAGTGCTTTGCTGAATCAGAGATTACACGTATACTGAAGTCCATTTCTATTCAACTTCTAGACCTACTGACTTCACTGGAATTTAAGCAAGCACATGAAGTTAAGTATGGGCTTAAGTGTTCTCCTGAATAAGGATGCTTTTCAGTCTTAGTTGGCAGAAATAACACCCTTACTTATCACATGAATAAAGTTACTCACCAACTATAAAATCTGAATAAAATACAGGAAGGGACATCGCAGGAATTTAACTTGACCACTTTTGGAGGGGCACATTCTGTGCCCCCACCACAACCCCAGGGCCAGAGGAGCTATCAACTCCTGCTGTAAGGAGCTGTCAGCTCCCTACACAGCCTGGGGCTGGAGGAGATTGCTCTGCCCCCGCTGTGGCCCTAGGACTGGAGTAGCTCACTCTGCTCCTGCCGTGGCCCCAGAGCAGGAGGATGGAGCTTGCTCAGCTCCTGCCATGGCCCCAGGAGGAGCTCGCTGTCCTCAGTGTGGCCACGGGCCTGGAGGAGTTCTGTACCTCTGCCAGTGATTGGGAGGGGGGCATGCCCTTGCTTCCTTCCACTTCTGCATGCCCCTGAATATAGGATACACTTGGAGAAATTCAATATTTAGTGAGAAACAGGTAAATATTGAATGATATTCTATGATGTCTCTTCTGTGTAGGAAAATAGAAAGAAGAATAATAGGAAATATTAGACATTTCTCATTTTTAATAACAGAGAAAAATATATGTTTGCTAGAAGTATATTTTAACTTGAAAAACAATTTTGTCAAAATCGATAAATTACTTGTTAAAAATACTAAACTCCATAAAATTCATTAGTTATTAAGAAAAATGCAAACATATATAGTAATGTAGTATGTCACCATTTGCTAGAAGAGGATAAGAAGTAGATTTTGCATTCTGACTCAAGAGTTTTAATATTTCTTGATTACATGATTATTATGAGAAATGTTCTACAGAAGCCTCTATATCTGCCCAACAGTATCCTTACTGAAGGCCAGTGTGAACCAAGAACATCAGCACTTATTGGTAGTCTTTAAATGAATGGTGCCTGAGAGCCTTGATAATAATACCACTCTAGGTGGGTGCCTAGGATTCAGGGCTTTTGTGTTTTAACAAGCACTGGTTCAGCTTGAGATCAGTGGGCCCAACAGACTCCTGCTGAAGAACAAACCGTGAGTAGCTCCATGAGAATCTCCTCAGGTTATTCCAAGGAGAACAGAAGGTCCTTCTCCCACAGTCTAAGGATTCCCTCAGATGTGCAGAAGTCTGTGCCCATCCATAGGAAAGCCCTATGCCTTCACACAGGTACTGGAGATCTCATACTGTGTCCAGTTTCCTGGAAGCATAGCTCCATTGGAGCTTCCTTGCTACCCTCTTTAAGGGGATTCTCAAGGCTGAGGGACTATGCTCAGAAATGTGAGACTCCCAGAGTATTTCCTGTAGAGTTGAGCAGCTCATGCATGTCCATCCCACACACACCTTTGTCATCACCTGCCCCCATCCTACTCCCTTCTCAGCATTAGATCTTTAGATTAAGACAGCTCTCAGCCCTTCTCTGTAACAGCTTGCCCCAGTAGTCCACTTTAATAGAGGTTCCCCAGCATGGACAGGAATCAGCATGACTCCCACATTTGGGAAGGCTGGGCCTGAGCGCTGGAAGCTCCCTAGAAGTGGGAGGGGCCATCAGCACCTACACTGTGGCCCAGGTCCCTGATCCACCCCAAAGCCCGCTCCACACTTGATCTCCTCCCCCTAAGGCCCACCCATGCTCCACTCCTACTCTGCCCGAGGCTACAATCCTGCTATGCAGCCCCCTTCCCCGAGGCTTCCGTCGCTCACACCTCTTTGTCCCCTCCTCAAGAGACTCCCCCACTACTCGTGCCTCTCTCCCTACCCTTTCCCAGCCAGCGTATGTCTAGATACTGTGTAGACATACCCTTAAAAGCCTTGGGGAACATAAATAAAATACAACCTCCACAAAGAATCTAGTTCAGATTTCTAAGTGTTATTCCCTATGCAGTTTAATTTCATTAGCATTTTTCACTGCATTTACATTATGTGTTTTGTGACAATTAAAAAAAAACCTGTACCATACAAAACATTCATGCATATAGAATTTTTAAAGAAGTAATGTAAAGAACAATTTCATAGCCTCTTTCATATCAAACATTTAAACATTTCAGGGGGCTAAGATTTCATTTCAGGTACATATAAACATTTTAAGAATCAAGTTCCTTGATGAGCTTGCAGAAATGTCTTATGAAAGGATTTAGAAAGACATAACACGCAAGAGAAGTAGGAGTTTGGAATTCCAGAGATTCACTTGGCTGAGAAACAAACTTATCCCACAATGCCCTGGGGAACGTTACCTAATCTTATTGCCTGAGTTTACCTTCTATATAGAGTGTTGTGAGCAGAGTCAGGGAGAGGGGAAAGTTGCAGTATTAAAGGTAAATGATAACTAAAAGCACCTTTACTATGCTATTTTGGCACTTCCAGTTCTGGACCTGTTTGGAAATCAGATGTGATAAAACGTTTAACCAGATGGTACAATTTCAAAACAAATTTGGTTTGAGTTCCATTCTAAACATAAGCACTAGCTTATCCAAGCTGTTGTCCATGCTTCATTTACTAGCAATAATGGCAACATGTTACCCTTGACCAAGGTCCCGATCCTGCAAAAATTTATACACATGCTTAATTTTACACACCATCAACACTTCTGTCAGCTCCCGTAGAACTACTGAGAATGTGTAAAATGAAATTGATTAAAAATGAAAATTGGGGACTGTGTAAAAACATGTCCAAAAACTGAATCTGGAGAAATATACAAAGGGACCAACAAAATCTAAAATGCATTTCTATGCATGTCGGCAAGTGAATGTGCTAATTGTAATCATCCAAACCCCTTTCCAGTCTATATTTAAATGGATCCACAGTTGACTCCACAAGTATATTTAGATCTCAGAAAAAGAAAAATCTAGGAAATCTTAAGACTGAATCAGAAATAAGTGGTTACTTATGAAGTCTGAAAAAGAAACTCTTGAAAACACTTCAATGACTGGTTAACCACAATACAGAAACAGCAGCAGCATGAACTAAAACCACTGCTTAATAAAAGGGAAACTCAAATGATTTAGTAAAGTACAAGAAATAGATAAAGAAATGCAAAATTGTAATCTCAACAGTCCTATTAACTACCAGTACAAGAACAAACATGTCATGATTGGTACATATCAAAATATATGAGGAACATTGACACAACCAGGTTTCAAAACCCTGTGGGAATAAAGTAACCATTAAGAAGCTATGTTTAGTTAACTGGGGACCTAACAAATGCCTTCATCAAACTCATTGGATGAGGTCAAATATTAATTTTTAAGAGTCCCTGTAATGAGAGGAGATGTCAGCAAATGATTGCCTGTGTCTTCTTAACCTTCAGTCCTTTGCTTTGATGCCACAGAATCTATTAAAAGGTCTCAGTTGTATATGGCAAGCAAACTAGACCACAATGGAAAGTATGCAACATAACTAATTGCCCCCAGATAATAGTTAAAATTGCAACAGCTAAGTTATCTTTTTAATTCATTGGCTGAGAAAATTCATCTTATACTACGTGGGGGAAGGGAGAGGGAAAGGAGAGGTGTGGAAAGAACCATATTCATTGTGGTGGGAGGGAGGGAGTTGGGGATGTACGCACTGGAGAGCAGCAGAACAAGGAGGGAACACTGTGTTGTTGGCTGATGCTAGATATACTCTGACTCCCATCTGTAAATGTGCTGCTTTGGGTAAACTAGTGCCCAACTTTCCTCCGCACCCCAGCATTGGTTTAGTAGGGTCACAGGATCAGGAAGCATCATGCTGGGCTAAGTTTTGCATCCTCGTGTCATGCTGACAGACTCCAGCCACTGGCAGGCAGGATAAGATCTCTGGATCTAAATGCATGAGCCTCTACTTCATGAGCTAAAAGCCACATGGCCCTTAGCAAAGACTGTAGCAGACTCATTTATCTCAGCCTTGGTCTACTCTGCGGGGGAAGGGGAGAATCAATCTAAGTTACACAACTTCAGCTACATGAATATCATAGCTGAAGTCAACGCTCTTAGATCTACTCACTACGGTGTCTTCACTGCAGTGAGTTGACTGCTGCCGCTCCCCCGTCGACTCTGCCTGTATCTCTCATGGTGGTGGAGTACAGGAGTTGTTGGGAGAGCGCTCGGGGGTAGATTTATCACGTCTAGACTAGATGCGGTAAATTGACCCTGGCTGGATCAGTCGCTACCTGCTGATCCGGGGGGTAGTATAGACATACCCTAAGTGGTTCTGGTGCCACTAGGGGGTTGAATACCAAACCTAGACCCAGGAGGTATGTGGTTACACTGGCTTTGGCCATGCATACTTCAGCTGTAAGAACCCATGTTTCTGCCCCACTGACCCACCAATCTACACTTCTCACCTTGAGCAGAATGGAGTCTTTTAGTCAGGGATTTCCCAAGGAATTTAAAAGAGAGTTCGTGCCCAGATTCAATTGTATCTGGGCAATTAATTCCTTTAACCTCATCTGAAAATCTTGACCTTAGTGAGTGAGGAAACGGGCCTGGGGAGCAACCAGTGAAAGGGAGCAAAAAAGATGAAAAAGCAAAAATGAATAAAAATAGACAGCCAAAAAGAGAGGAGTTGAGGGAAAGGAAGAGGAGAGAAAGAATGGAGACAGAAAACAAGAGGACAGAAAGTGAGAGATATTGGACCAAAATAGAGATGTGGCAAATGTATTAGGGCATGGCATGAGGAGAGCCCATGGTGGTACCTATATACCGAACAGTGGCAAAAGGGCGCTTCAAACACCTGTCAGGGATGGTCTAGATAATACTTAGTCCTGCCTTAGGACGGATGCCTGAACTAGATGAGCTATCAGGGTCCCTTCCAGTCCTACATTTCTATGATTCAACAGAATAAAGTTGAGGGACAAAGCTTTATATACAAATATATTCTGTGTACTTCCAATTTTATAGGCAAAGATAGTGCTTAGGAATTCCCAAGGAAGATATATATTGCTTCCTGAGCTGGTGCATCACCAAAGCCAGCCCTTCCTTCCCTATACACATTAGCCTAGTCCTGTCATTCAAATGCCAAGGTTCCTGTCTGAATACAATCATTTGTCATGACTACACATGCAGTAAAGAGTTGGCTAGCATAGTTACTCAGGATATAGGTGACCTAGGTTCTTCTAGGCTGCCTCTCCTCTGAAACTCTTTTCTCAGGAATGATGGGGACAAGACTTCAAATTCTTCACAGTCAAAATCATTCATATTTGAGTCTATCAGTCTTCAGCCAAGAACGTCAGGACAAGAAGCCATGCATTAATCTACCAATAAGGTTCATTTTGACAGAATCTTTCCCTGTGAAAAGACAAGGATCCTGGCAAGATAACCATAGGGCTTATGAAACTCAATTATGAAACACTTTCCTAGTGGATGAACATTTTCATTAACACTTCATTTTTTGAAGGGCACCATAATGCCATCCCAGCTACAATAAGATGAGGTCTTGACCCTCCTCACAAAACCATCTAACTATTACCCTCCTTCAAACCTCCCCTTTTTGGAGAAGATGATTAAGGAGGCAGTTGCTAAGTAATTTAAGGAGCACCTGGACAATGTGAGATTTTGAGATTTCTTTCAATCTTCAAGTGATGGTTTCAGACAAGTTTCTATAACCATGTTAGATCCATATTTAGTATCATTGATCATGGCACATTACTGACCCAGCTAGACAGGATGAAAAAAAAAGTTGCTTTTGGCAGTTCAGTTAACTTCTTTTAGACAGATTTTAGTAGTTGGTGGTGAGGAACCAATCCAAGCTCTTCTGCATGGAGTATCAGAGGGATCAGTTTTATTGCCATTGTTTGTTTATATGTACATACATATATACACATTCATACATATGAGAGCAAGAGAGAGAGATCAGTCAAAAGACAACATGATTGCCATCATTTTCTTTTTCTTCATGTTTCCACTGAATCCCAAATGCATTACATAGAAATCCTCTGGCTTCCAAATGAGAGAGAAGAAAACTTGAAATCGTATCTTTATCCTGTCCTCAGCTAATGGACCTATGTAGTGAATTCCCAATTCTTCTTATTATTTTTTTTCCATGTTTGGTATAGAGCAGCAACTACAATTTCACTTGAAGTTGATTGAGCCAAATGGTTACTGAATTCCCAATTAAAACAGTGTGAATGAAGTGATATTTTTTGATCAAACAATGGGGGTTTCATGCATGGATGGCTTACAAAATTTCCTCTTAAGGCTTCTCTACTGCTTAGAAGTGATGTGGACCTTGGCTTTCTGAAAGTTTTCTGTGCCCAGTGGACCAGCCAAACCTTTCCACTTCAGAGAGTGTGGAATTCTAGATGCATCTGAAGAAGTGGATTTTTTACTCATGAAAGTTTATGCCCAAATAAATCTGTTAGTCTTGAAGATGCCACTGGACTCCTTGTTTCTGTGGATACGGACTAACACGGTTACCCCTGATACTTGACACAAATGCAACAGCCAGTGCAATGGCTAAGAAATCAACTAACAATAAAAAATACTTATCCTGAAGAACCTGGGCCACTTAGAAACAATCTGACAGTATTAAAATAGCCTGGTTGCTTACATAAAGCATCCTGGTGTTGATATGCTGCAAGGCCTGAGGGAATGAGACACATAGTAAAATGCACTGAAGCACTGAAGCAATGAGGTCAAAAGAAATCATTTCTGAAAAGCACTCATCTTTTTCAGTATTGCGAGGAAATGGTTTTTCTAGAAATTGATTCCCCCTGGCTCCCTATGGACTGAACGACATAAGTTTAATGTAGTGGCATTATCCGTGGCCCAAAAATCCTCTCCCTATTGCTAGCCAACTTATTTGTCATACAGGAGGCTCTGAAATAAGTTACTAAAGGGTTAATAAAGAGTAGTGCCAGTGTGTAATTTCAGCTCTATTACCCTGTAATATTGACTTTCTCCAGTATCCAGTTTCTATAGCATAATCAGATTTATACTGTAGTTCCAAGCATCAGGAACATAAATCACCAAGTGGGAGCAGCCAAGTAAATCCTTATTAGTTATAAGGGCATTCAATCCTCTCTTTCAGGCTCCTGCAATACTTCTGAAACTAGCTGCTGTATAAAGTGATATCAGTGAGGAGCTCAACCTCCTTCCAGCGGCACTTCAGGCCTTTACCACTTACCTCAATGAGAAAGTCATGTTCACTACACAGGAAGATGGAGCAGTGTACAGTGGAATCATGATAAAGCTTCAGTGCAAATATACCAACATACACTGTTGCTGTTAACAATTATGTGGAGGTGGGGATCCTTGAATGTTTTTTTGTCCTTCAAGCAGCCTGGCAAAGGAATCCTTCAGGTTGTTTGAAGCCCTCTTGATCTATGAGCTGAACTCTGAGAAGGATACTTGGGCTATAGAAAAGCAAGACATTTTCTGATTGGATACAAATTGCCAAGCCATTGAGACAGTTTCTTAAAAAAAACATGACTGTTCTGGTGTACATGTAGAACATCCCATTCCATTACCTCCATGGACTTGTCTGTCTGCCTGCCTATCTCTAAGCTGTGAGTTCCCAGGGGCACAGACCATTCCTTTCTGAATGTCTGGAAAGGAGCCAGCACTGCATGTGGGCGCTGCCACAGACAAATAATAAGGAAGATGAGGATGGTCTAATGTACTAAAATCCGCAAATCCAACAAGACTGTTTTATTCTTACTAATACTACATTACCCAGACCTGGTTATTGTGTGTTAGCTGACTTTTAAAACTACTTCTGAGCAGAACAGAAGGTGGATACTTCCAGGTTTTTGAATACACGGTCACAAATTTAAATGAAATAAATATATGCATTAGACTCTAAAACAGACTTTTCCTTTGCAACAATTTCATATATGTTTCATTTTCAATGGGTTCTAAATAATTATAGCCCAGATCACGCACAGTCAAAACTGGACATACCTCTGGCTTTTCATTCGGAATTATGAAGGGTCACATCCTATCACCAGTGAAAAGCCCAAGTACCTCTAAAGAGCTCTTCGGAGCCTTGGGGACAGTTATGAAGAGAAGAAGGTTATAGGGACACTGGTGGAATGATTCTCTTCTTCTCGCCACAAAGAAACAGCAGAGCCACTTCACAGCCTCTGTTGCAGGCTCAGAGCATCAGCAGCAACTCTGACTGCTAAACACTTACATTTGCATGCAGGAATGGCTACAAACTTACCAGTCTTTGGTCCTACCTGCACCTCTCCACAGCCCCAGTACCCCAGAACTTTATAGAGAACTGTTCTGTGGCTCCTGAAAGTCTCCCCACTTTACAATACAAGTCTCTGTACTGTGTTTGAATCTTGCCATGGCCATGGAGCGGGTAGGATTTGTCCCTCTGATAGGGAAAAATGCACAGTCTTTTTACATGACTTTCTTTTTAGGAATTATGAACACACTGCTCAAAGTTAACCTAGACTTCAAAGTTTTTCTACAGAGTTGTGTATCTCCCACTGATGTCACTAACCATTTGGCATCCATCTGAACCCTGGAATATGATGCAAATGTATTATTAAGTCTAGGCATGATCTAGTGGCTCAAGCAAAAAAAGAGGCCAAGAACTGAAACCCAAGCTGTGACAACGAAAGTTGAAAACAGTTCTTAAAAATTAATGGACTATGTTAAACAGATAATAAAGAACCAGTGTATAATTTTAGCTAGATTATATAGTAATAAGTAATAACTTTGTCTAATATCATGTTTATATAGCATGACCGGATTTAAATGCCTGATTTAGTGAGGTCCTGAAATGAATCATATAGCATCTTTAGCCAGTCAGAGGAGTGCAACAGCTTTGTTTTACTCATTTGAACCAGACTCTGACATTTGTTTCTATTTTCTCAGACTCCCTCTTGCAGGGGTTGAGTTTGCCACAATATAAATGGTAAATGTACAGAGGAGAAATTAGCATCTTCTGCCATTCTGTGGTTTTTGTAATTTTTTAAAGCAAAACATCCATTTCCTGAGAACAGGTAAAACTGCTGGGAATTCTGAATGCCACCCGCCTGCCATCAGACAATAAGATTACAACATGCAGTACCAGGTTTACCATGGTGCCAGTGGCTCTGTGGCACCGGGCTCACACTGAGGTCCCGGTGTCCGGACTGTGGTCCTACCTCTCCAACCCATTCTGCCTAGACGAAGTCCCACCCTCCGTTCACTCCTCTTAACCCCCCTCTCTCCTGCCTAACCCCTGGGGCGTGAGTGGTGGGCTAGGCTCCATCAGGCATGTGGATCGTGAGGGAGCAAGGTCAGGGCAGGCCGGGCTCCTGCTCTGTTCTGGCTGGTTGTGCCGCTTCCGAGGGGCCAGAGGAATCCCTGGACCAACCCCAGCAGTGCTGCAGGCTCAGCCCATGCATGGGTATGGTCACTTCCAGCAGGCCGGTGAGTGTGGCTGTGGGGGGGCAGGAAGGGCATGGGGGAGTGGGTCTCTGGAGGGTCTGTGGGGGGGACACTGGACAGTGAGGGTTCTGTGTGGGATACTCCTGGAGGAACGAAAACAGATCCCCTGAAGATTTCTTTGCTTCCCTTTCAAAAGTAACCAAGAAGCAAAGGGAGGGGGTGGCAGCTGAGAATGCCCAGGGGCTTAGTTTGGGGGGCAGTGCCCCAAACAGAGCCAAGGCGCTCCCCTTGGCAGAAGATGGGGCTCATCGAACCCTCACACTGACAATTCCCACCTACCCTATATCTGTACCACTCCGATGAGCCACCCCAGATGCTCTTCCCAGTGAGCCCCACCCACCTGCACCTGGACCCCCACCCTAATGAACCCCACCTCCCCTGCACTTAGACCCCTTGTCCCGGGCTGGGGTGGGCGGAGGCTGCAGGATAATCTCCCACCTCCATGCAACCAGTGGCCTATGCTCCCCACTGCCCTGTTGGAGCCTCCACATTTATTTATTGACAAATAAAATTTGCAGAATTTTAAAATACCATGCACAGAATTTTTATTTTTTTGGTGCAGAATCCCCTCAGGAACGAGGTGCTGTGCAGCTGTGATGGTAGGAATGTGAGGAAAGGGATGGATAGTAGGGAGGTCTATGGGAGAGGTGAGGGCTGGGCATACAGATTTTTGGTGGAGGTCTCTGGGCGAGAGGGCGCTGGCCATAAGGGTGGGACACTAGGCAGGAGGACAGTGTGGTGCGGGCATACCCTCAAGGGAAGGGGCATACTGGCAGCACATGGCTGGGCAGGCCAGTGTGCATATGGCAGCTGCAGGCCTGTAAACAGTGCACTCCTCTTTGTCCCCAGCCCGCCCTTCACTCTGGAGACTGACCATCTCACCCTCCTGCCCCCCGCGCCTTTCCCCATGGGGGCCTACAAATCTGTTTGGTGCCAGGCTCACGAAAAGTTAATCTGGCCCTGACAGCACTCCTCATTTTTCTGGTACTGCCTGGATGGATATATCTACAGTGAAGGTCTATCTTACTCAGGGCCAGATTTGCTGCCCTTGCTAATGCTCAGTAGGACCTCACTCTTTAAGTAGTGCCAAATGAAGAAAAGGGACTGCAAGCAGAAGAAAGATACGAGCTTTAAGGAGCAAGGATGTGGCTCTCTATCTTTTTTTATCCCCTAGGGTAAGATATCAATACCCTTACTTACATTGAACTCTTGAACTTGGTCTCAAAGGCAGTTACTCCTGTAGAACAATACTAAAACTTCAGAATCTGGCCATTAGTATTCAAGAAATCTAGATTATCTTTAAATCCATATTTAAGATATACTGCAGCCATCCAGTAATTTTGTTAATTTTGAAATGCTAAAATACCTGTCCCATATAATGAATACTAGTATAAGATCTTATGTATCTTTGATGATATGTCCTTTCTACAGTGTTTTGCACTAAAAAATATCAAAAATTTAATTCAATTATGGCTTTTCTGATTTAAAGTGCTTGTACTTCTGGATTCCCTAGTGGCCCTTTAGTGTAATAAAACAAATGCATATCGCAGGAGAAGTGTTGCAAAATCCAGTAGAGATAATATATATAATATTTCTGTAAGGCCTTGCTCTGCAATGCTTACTCATATTGAGTAGTACCTACTCACAAGTAATCTCATTTGGAGGTCTGACTTAAGAGCTAATTAACTGAAGTACCATGGACTAGACTCTGCATCCTTTAATTTGGATAAGATGATATCTATTTAATAATGTCAACCAGCAAAGTATAAAGGGGCCAAATTCATACCTGGCATAACTGACCCCTGGGGAATCTTAGATTTGGATTTAAATTGATATCTGATCTTTGCAACTAAGCACCATTGTTTGAATTGTTTTGAAGCAGATTGAATTTAATTTACTGCACATAGCTTCATTTTATAACATGAACAGATGAGAAATAGTACAATATAAATGAATGCACACAATTTTGCAATATTCTGTCTGCCACCACTGCATTAAATGCTAGAGTTTGTTGAAAGCTTTCTGGGTAAACAGAAAATGGCTTTTTGATGAACTGGGACTTTTTGTGAAAAAGCGATTCCATTGTTGAAAAATATGGGGATTTAATTGAAAATCTGAAATGCTAAAATTTTCAGTCCAAAATTTTTGGCAAAAATGAAAAAATATTGCAACTGAAAATAATTCAAAGAAAAACATTGATGGACACACACACACAAACAAAACTTGTTCTCATCAAAATGTCTCCTGGGAAGAAAAATAATTCCCTGTTCATTATTAGCTGCATTTTTTTAAACCAGGGAATATCCAACATATGGGATCTTCATCAGCATCCTAAAGTCAGATCATGATCTTGATCAGTCTAGACAATTCCTGTTGGCAACAGGGGTGAGAAATGTGTCTATATAAAGAATCATGTATGAACCTTTTGAAAGCCAGTTCATAGTGTATGTGCATGCAGATTTCAGATATAGTGAAACAAAGAGTGTGCCTATATGAGCAGGAAGCAGGACTTGGTACACTTGATACTCTATTCTGCTGGGAAAAGGTTCAGCTATTTGGTCACGCAGGTCTATTTCTTGAGTTAATTGGAAATGGACACTATACATAATTGCTCAAATCTGATATCCTGCACTGAAGTTCACAGATACCATGGATATTAAAGCTATATCAGAACATGGAATCAGTAGAGTTCCCAGCCAAAGATGTAACTGGGGATGTAAATGCATTATAGGGATGTTGCAATTACCCAAAACCAAATACTATAAACAGAGAAAATTAAAGTTAATATTAAGCTTAAAATAAATCCAAACATGTTAAAGTATGGAAATGCACAGCTAGGGGCACCTGAAAACCACCATGACTATGTCTTGTCATGGCAGAGTTATATGGTTATTTCACTATAATCATATGGTTAAGACATTATAGTGTTTGTAGTCACAGATTACATATAATTGTTTTTTTAGATACATTTGATCTTTTTCTTTTTTTCCATATTATTGTGCTACTACAGGGCAGAGTTAAGGTTGTAAATTCTCATCAAATTAATTCTCTACTCAAAGAGTAAGGGAAATTTGGGAGATAATATGCAATATTTTTCATGTGTAACAACATGATTTAGTCCTGGCTTTCAGTGGAAATTCGTACCAACCTTATCTACAGAACCACAAGTAGTGCTTCCATAACAGAGTTTGTACTGCTGTTCGATTTTTGCATTTGAAAGCTATTGTTTTCACATCCTCTTCTGTTTTTGCCAAAGCAAATACTACATCATTACACATCAGGCTGAATTTAATCAATCTAAGCAGCTTTGGATAACATGAGAACTGCAAGAGGGGGAAAAAAGCAATTTTTACTCCAAGTTCCTCTGTCCTTGTAGAACCTTGAAGGAGACTACGCCAAAACACGAGTATGCAACAAAAATCTCTATTCCATCTGTAGCTGAGATGATTTACATTAAACTGCTAGATACACAAACCAGGGGTAAAGCCAGAACAAGGACATAAAAGCCAGAAGATGAATAAAATGAGAAGTTCCATTAGCAGAATGTTTTCCAGTAGTTCCCAGAATGACAATTTTTTTTTAAAAGCCCTTCTTTTAAAGATGAGCTCATGCAGATCTAATAATGCTGATTCACAGACACAGTGAGGTAATGCACTTTAGATAAGACAGCTCTTGCGTCATCTCAATAGATCTTGCAAATGTAAATATTAAAGAGAATTTCACTATGGCATCAGCTTTTACTGTAACTAGAGACTCCAAGGTATGATTACAGTTAAGCAAGTCACACAATGAGACACTGACAGGAATATGATGCTCCTGATCTGTGGTAACGTAAGGCAGGAGACAGAGGTCTACTCTTTTATACTGTCTAAACTATAAGAAAAATAAGCTATGTCATGCTCTTACCAAATATGTCTGGTTAGGGAAAGAGACTGACAAATGAGATTTTCATCAGAGCCTTCTGTGTGGGACTAGATAAATAGCAATTAACGGGAGTTTGCCAACAAAAAATATTGCTTAAATACCTGTTTTTAACAGTAGTGCACTAAGTGATGTGACTAATATCTGTTACCAGTGGCTAGTTCTCTCTCACTCTCTTCCTAAAGGGAAATTTTTGTGTGCAATTAAATGTTTTATTTTTGTAGGGCATTTTGGATATTTGTTTGGTTTTTTTAAACAAAATATGCACACTGCTATGAGTTTAGGTTAGAAAAGGCAGATCAAACAACTGCACTTTACACTGAAGAAAGTGGGGTTTGTGACAATCCTTAATTCCTGTGGTCATTTGAGTGTGCTTGTCTCATGCCCAACTGCTTTGGGAACACATTCTGCAGAAGTACACCAGTTGAAAGGGTGCACCAGGATCTCTCTTTTAATGGTTTGTGCTGCCATTAGATCCAACTTTTGAACTGTTATTCTTCCTTTGGAAAAGCCAGTGCTGCTGTGAGCACAAGTCTCAGGCGAGTTTTGCCTTCAGGGATGCAAAGGCAGAAGAAGAGATGACGAACACTGAGCCGTCTCCTCCTTCCCACTTCCTGAACCTCCCAGGGCTGCTTACAATCTAGACATGGCTGTGTGATACATGTGGCATTACATCCCTTATTCTTCATAGTAATATGATTATGATATGAGTAGGGCATAATTATGATGTAGTTTATGCAAGATAAGGCATGTGAGATATCATTGGAAAGGTTACGATTTACTGAATAAATCATCTATTACAAATGTATTTACACGTGGGAAACGTCCACTAGACAGAATGCGGGTGGCTTGCTGAGAAGGACCATTAGAGAAAAAAAGTCTTTGAAGATGCTACTCTCCCACCAGTGAGCCTTCCAGAGGAATCTTCCTGAGGAAACAGCAAACAGCCTCTGCCTCATGGCTTCTGTGGCCATACAGAGGCATTTGACGAAGTCACCTGGTACTGGACTCCATCTTGGGATACAGTGTTTTTCCACTGAAAGGCATGGGAATCAACTAAGCCTGGAGAGAAAGAGTTCCCACCACATGCAAAAGCTATTTAAGGCCGGGGAATGACATCATTGAGGTTCTTCTTCACTGACTCTCTGCCCACAAAAAATGACTGCTGGAAACACCTAAGAAACAAGGAACTGGGGAAGAAGGGCTGAACCCAGGTTAGAGGGATTTCTAGTCTATGAAAGGAATATCTGGTGTTTTAAGCTACAGACAAGTGCAGCTTACCCTCAAGAATCTTTGTAAGCTGCCTAAAACAACATTTAGGGTGAGAATTTGCATATTTTACTTCACATTAAGGGAGGGGGCGAATTTCATGAGCTTACGCTGTTCAGTTCCCTGGGCGGGGCGGGCCCTTAGAACTGGGAGGTGCCTTAGCTGAGTCTTCCCATGCAAAGCTGATCTCAGCATCTGTGTGTAGCTGCAGTTGGGTGTGTCCCTACTGTATGTATGCTGGTAAAGTTCAGTATCAGTCTTATATCTGGCGAATAGCATAGTTGAATTCAAAGTATCTTAGGTTGACTTACCTGGCCGTCCTCACAGTGGCGAGTTGACTGCTGCCACTCTCCCATCGATTCTGCTTCCTCAATGAGGTGCGCATTCAGGGATCGATTTATTACGTCTGGAAGAGATGTGATAAACCGATCCCCAACACATCGAACACTACCCCCCGATCCGGCGGGTAGTATAGATGTACTCTTAGTCTCTAAGGTGCCACAAGTACTCCTCATTCTTTTTGCAGATACAGACTAACACGGCTGCTACTTTGAAACTTCTCTCCAAAGGTTGCTATTCAGGCCCATCCCTACTAATTTTCTAAAACATAAGCAAGCTTTTTGGATGTTAGAAATTCAGTTCTACTTTTAGGTCAAAGTTTGAATGAGTTCTTGTTTTATCTGAATAATTTTGTCCATTCCTGAGAAAACCATACCATTTTGAAGGAACTCTTCTGAATATAATTTGGCTGACAGGTATTGCTTCACTTGCTGTATTCAGAAGATGAAAAAAGATCTCTGCAATTAAAACAAATAAAGTGCTTTAAAAATGAAATAATCCAATAGAACTGTGTATGTGCATGTGTGTGTATGTAATTTTAGAGTATATATTCCTAACGTCTCCTTTTCTAGAAGTTTTCTGTGGGAAAACTGGCCTAACTGTTAAACTTGATTGTTGTATAAGAAATGAAAGCTTTTATTGTATCGTGTTACATATATGATGAGGTAGGAGCTAGATTGCATAAATGAAGTTCAGTATCTATGTTTGTTCATTCATTCCATCACCGTATTTAGTTGCCTATTATATGAAACAATAATGCTTCTGTATAACTCAGATACTATTTAAAATGCCAGTCTTTCCCCTAATTCTTATTGTATAGATTATGTACTTTGTAGAAAGATGATAATACTTTAACATTTAACCTAATATCTTCTCTACAGGTGGACTTTTGGATAGGGCTGAGCTTCCCACGAGGAAGTTTTCAGTGTGCTACCCATAATAATGAAAGAGTGGAAAGAAAAATTTTAAATCAAGACTGTATGTTTTTTTCTCAAAGATGTGCTTCAGTTCAAACAGGACTGCGTACAGGGAAGTCCAATAGCCTGTGTTATACAGGAGGTCAGATTAAATGATCATAGTGGTCCCTTTTCTAGCCTCATAAACTATGATTATGCCAATGTCAAAGTTATTTCACAACTATATATTAATACTAGGGTTTGGCTAGATTGAATATGCACCACAGCTGTGAAATACAACTGTTTAAAGATTAAAAACTACAGAAAAACTGGAGCAACTTGGTGCCATTTATATTCCACTGACAGACCATTTCCAAACATGGGAGGTTAAAGTTGGGCACCTAAATAAGTGGCTTGATTTTCAGAAGAGTTGAGCAAACTTTGAGATTTGTTTTCGGAAGGAAATTTTGGGAGGTTTGAAAGTTTTCTTTTAGTAGGAAAAAGGTTATTTTCTAGGACAACCAACTGTTTCAGTACTAACTCAGATAGACTTTCTCCACTTAAAATATAGTAGTAATCATGGATTAAGAACCAAGTGCACCAAGGTCACTTCTCTAACTCTGAACAAGGAACTTTACAATATTAAGGAAAACAGTATTATTGCTACAGCTCATCTCTCTCCTTCTCCCTGCTTCACTGTGAAGCGTCTGCCTTGAGCTTTCCCCAGGCTCATTCTGCCTGTCTTCTTGTAACACTTTTAAAGAAACAGTACACATATCCTTGCCCAAAGCTCAAAGCCTTTGCAGCTAAAGTCACGCAGGCAGGCGGTGTCTGTTCTGAGGAGAAATATCTACCTGAGCGAAAGGTTTGTGCTGCCATTTTGTAACCACCAAAAACTGCCCCTTTTCCGGGAATGAGTTTTGGACTTCACCCAGTCTGATTAGTGACAGCTAGATTTGTGATTTTGTCGGTGGATGCACTGAACACATTGTGCATACCCTGGTGGACTAATGTAATCTGTGGGTGAGTGGGTGGGTGTGTACGACCAATTGTTTAGGCTGATGAGCAAAACATTACATTGTTTCCCCTCACTCCAGGTATCTCTATAACCTCATTGTGCGTTTTTCCCCCTATGGAGCTGATCGATCTCTCACCTGGCTAAGATGGTCCGCTAAAAAGCCAGTACCTAAGCATTCAAGATATAATTTCTTTTGTATAAGATCCTGAGCTTGTAAAACGTATGGGGTAGATCCTCAGCTGGTGTAAATCAGTGTAGTTCCACTGAAATCGATGAAGGTACATACTGACTTACACCAGTCCTTCTGATAACTGGGACACCATCTTTCTAAGGAAGACATACACAATGGCCATCACTTTTGCAGCTTTTAAAGATGCTTGCTGCAGCACAGGTCCTTTTAGATTGCATTAGTTAGGCACCCCCTAGTGGAAGTAAAAATGTTAACCTGTGACATGATTAGAACATATACCAAAACACACATTTACAACAAGATTTTTAGTTTTACCTGTTAAATAATGAGGTCAGGTTTCCAAAGTACAGCTCATCTCTCTCCTTCTCCCTGCTTCACTGTGAACCTAGTAGGGGAGATTCTTTAGTTTGAATAATGCTAGGAAAGACTTTCTCCAGACAAGAGGTTTCTGATAAGTAGTGGTTCTACATGTGGGGTTTACACACATG
>ML677333.1:16638004-16736179 GCA_007922305.1 Dermatemys mawii | reverse complement strand
TGAGGAGTGCCTTTATCAGAGTATGTAACTGAAAACTCTGATGTTACAGATCAGCGGAACGCTTGTTAGAAAAGAAACATTGTCTCAGGGTGGCAGCAAAAGGATTAGCTGAATGGAAGTCAGAATATGGACATGAACAAGCTGGCACAGTGAAAACAACAACATGCACACTCTACAGGCATTTCACTATTGTGATTAAATCTGCTTTATACTGAAGTGAGACACATCACTTGGGCCTAATGGCTGTAACATCTTGGGTGGATTTTGTTATGCCAGAAGGGAAGGTGGACTTGTTCTGGAGAATGGGGGAAGGTGTTTTCTGACAGGGCTACTCTTAAACCTCTCTGTATGAACTGCTATTACTAAAATACTGATTTTCATTGCATCATAGATACGCAAGCTGTATTTTGTTCACCCTCTGAACTTTCACATCTCCTTATCTCTTCATATAAATAAATCTATGTAGCTTTAATCCTCTTGCTCTGAAACAACTAAAATGCATATTTTCCTATAATTTATTTCCTTTTAAGTTCTTAAGAAATATAATATCTTCTATTTTAAGTTCTTCAGTGGTAATGATTTTTCTGCCTTTTAATTCCAGTCAGATTCTGTATTTTTTCTAACAAGCTAGATGAGGAACATTTCCTCTTCCCAACTCATTTTAAAAACAAAATTACAGCCATGGAACCTGGCTGGGTCAGAGACAAGCTGTGCCTGACCAAGACTGGTGATCCTCCAGCCGGAGTGAGTCCAAAGGCTGACGTTCCCAAGGAAAGTTTTACAAGATGTGTGAATACATTAATATCTGCATATATAGTTTTCGTCAACAATACATTCAACAGACTATGATAAAAATAAAGTAACCATAACCCAGGACTTTAATTTTATATTCTTCTAACATTGTCATTGACATGTGATCATCATTTTCCATCAAACTTTTTAAATGCTCTTTGATGTTTAGACTAAGGATCTGAGGCTAAACTCTTACTCACCTGAGTACTCACATAAGTAATTCTCTTCAACTCAGTGGTATTTGCTTGAGTAAGTTCTACTTGGTATGAGTAAATTTTGTAGAGTCAGGCTTTAAAATAACTTCTACCTAGCCACAACAGCAAATATTGCAGAGAGTGCTCCTTTACTTCTTGAAAAGGATGTATACTAGGGGTCGGCAACCTTTCCGAACTGATGTGCCAAGTCTTCATTTATTCACTCTAATTTAAGGTTTCGTGTGCCAGTAACACTTCTCAACATTTTTAGAAAGTCTCTTTTTAGAAGTCTATAAAATATAAATAAACTATTGTTGTATGTAAAGTAAATACAGTTTTTAAAATATTTAGGAAGCTTCATTTAAAATTAAATTAAAATGCAGAGCCCCCAGACCGGTGGCCAGGACCCGGGCAGTGTGAGTTCCACTGAAAATCAGCTCACGTGCCACCTTTGGCACATGTGCCATAGGTTGCCTACCCCTGATGTATACCTTGGCATTAATTCAGATAGAGACCACATTTATCCCTTGTCTAATACCACAGACTTCAGTAGTGCGACAGTGGGAGTGAATCTGGCTCAACTTAACAAATTATTTTTTTCACAATACCCAATGAAAAATGGTTCCAGTTTAGTAACTCTCCCCTCCTTTCTTATGGAATATTTTTTATGAGAGAAAAGCACCCATATCTTTCTTTGTGTGTTTTTTTTAAAAATGGTTTTAATTGAAAGCATGCACCATTATTTTTGCTGGCTCAGTCAGTTAGGCTCATCTGTAACATTCTTCTCCAAAATGCTCACACAATGTATGCAATTCAACTGTAAAAAACTGAATTTAAAGTCATGTAAAGTTGACATTAACATCAGAGTTAAGGGGTTGGCTTAAATCTACAAACACAAGAACACCAAGTACTGCAAATTACAGCTGAAAAGCCTTCATTAAAAACAAAAATATAATGGTATCAGTCTAGATATTCAATCCTCAGCTCTGAATTTCCTTTCTTATGCTAAATCAGATCCTTAATGTTACCAAGAAGATTTTTGTGTGAGCAAATTTCTGGTTGCAAGTAGCACTGAAAACACAGACTAACTGGTATGGCAGGGTAAGGAGGAAATAATATTTGCTGACTTCCATGGAACTAACATGAATGGCGATTCTCAGGATCAGGCCCATACATAGCACCAGCTTCATAACCATTACAGCCTGTCAGTCTAGGTTTACTTGGAGACATTTTTCTTTGTGAATCATTAACATGATAGACTGCAATGACTTCTCTGGAGCTATTATACTCTAATGAGTCAATGCATGATGACAGTGGCTCTTTTTGCAATGAAGGGGTGGTGCAGAAAAGGTGAGGAACAGTATTTTGTATTTATATTCTTTTAATTTAGATTTGTAGGTACTTTAAAGGTGTCCATTCAAGGCATCCTGGATCACCAGTAATTCACTTATTTAAAAAGCCTTCTGAAATATTCATTTTCTGCACATTCCTTTCCAAAGAATTATTGCATGTTGCGTGTGTGTTTTCACACATGCACATTTCTTAGTTTATGTTGAAACGGTGTCAATGATGCAGTCAGAACTCAAAAAAACCCAAAGGGATTTCTTTCAAAATATTACAAAATGTTATGTTTTATCCTGAAAGAATATTATAAGTTCTTGAAACCCCAGGTCTGATGAATCTGTAATGGAGATACTGACAGTCACTTAACACTGCTGTATAGAAACCATGGTGATAGGCACCTTATAAATATAAATAAATGAAATACATCATAAATCATTGGGGAAAGACTGAATAATCAGATAATCACAACTGGACTATTTATTATTTGTATAATTGAAGAATTTTCAATGTCATTAACAGAGGTGGTAGGACATCAGCCTGTTTTTGCATAACTGCTAAAGATAATGGAGCTTGAATTGTAAATAAATAATAGTGTTACAATAATAAAAATGTTTGCTCATGAGAACAAATTAGAAGCAATGTACAGATCAGCTTCCTTTTGTTATTCAATGAAATACTTAGGCACCTCTCATAAATGGATTTAGACATTATGATTATGCATATGCCTCATTCTTTTAACCATTGCTACAATCTCATTATTTTATTAAATGTAATAACCTCCAAAAAGTCGGGAATAATTTCCCAATTGTTCTTGTATCTTTCTACAATTACTCTAGCTAGAAAAAAGGAATTTTAGTGGTAGGTCAGAAGGCGATATTGGGTAGTGATGTTGCATACCTGTTCGGTCTGATTTTTGTTCTAGCATCGAGCCTACTCCTATTCTGATCTTCAGATAGCTGGTACTATGTCTCTGAGAAAGAAGGACATAACAAAGCTACGGTATGGTAAACTGAAACCTGGGTCCCTTCATTTATGTCTAAACTGTATAAGAATAGATGGCTATCCTATGACTGATTTCTAGACTGTGAAGGAGATGCAAACTAGATTAAATCCCAGGGCATGATTTACCACAATAATTTTATCTGTCTCTTTCTGTTCTAGCAAAGTAGAAATGGTAATGGAAGATACTCAAATACTCTGCTTCAGTTTTCAATAGCACTCCTCCCCCTCTCCACCTCAACCCCATCTTCATTCTAGCCCTGCAGTCTTATGATAAAGAAGGATGCCATGCAGCGTAAATTCAGTCAGATTGTCAATGTATCCATCCACATTCTCAGTCTCTGTTCAATGTTCCATGACAACAAGGTGAGATGGCAGAGGTTATCCGAACAGCTGCTTCCTAAGCTAGAAATTCCAGGCATTGAAAACCATCTGTCTATACATTCACAAATGTATATAAGGGCAATCTATCAGGCTGCAGCACTGCAGCTGCCAATCCATCAGGCCCGCTTCCTTTCTAGAGGCTGAACAATAAGAGCTAGTTCTTCACTTTGTGTCACACAGAATGGCTGATTTGATTAAGTCCCCAACTCTCATTATGCTAGGTAGGGGTGTAGAATTTCAATGATAATCCATAATGCATGACCAGTTTGTCGCCATGGCAACATAAATTCAAGGTTACTAGCTCAGACGCATAATTGGTGTGCATTGAGTGCTGAAGAAGGGCTGTTAAAATTCTTGTCATAGAAGAGTCGCATCCATCATACTGCCTGAAATTGCAAAGTACTCATAATCAGAAAGAAAAATCCTTAGAGAAAAATGCTAATAAAATAATGATTACATCTAATATAATTGTTTAAGTTTAACTACTTTGATTTTTAAAGTATTTTAGTTAATAAGAATGGAAAAGGCAACTCATTAAATACAAAAGACTTTGGTTTCATGTTCCCCACCCCCAATATTTGCACTTAAAACATTTCAGCTGTCTGACTGATTAGCTCAGAACCTAATCCATACAATGAAGTAAAAGATGATGCTTCACATATCCAGCACATATCTCACCGTCAATATTTGTCCAGGTTTGATCTTTTGTGGCTGAACATATCCTCAAACTTAGCTGCACCCAAAAAAGTGGCCCTTTTTAAAAAAAAAAATGCCTTGAAGTATTGCGCTGATCAGCAGCCATTTTAACTATCATAGATAAAAATAAGTAACATCAAATTGAACAGACGGAAACAAGGGATTTAAAACTAAACTGGAAAATGGTCTAGAAAATATATTGTAGGGGACAATCTTACACCAGCAGATGGATGGAACAGATGACCCAGTATGTCTTTTTTTATCTCTCATTTCCAAGCATTTATGATTGCATACTATCTGACACCGGACATACAGATTATTATTTTGGGGGGTTGCTTTTTGGAAAAAAAGTGTTTCAGTAGATCCTTACTTTAGTTGATATAAAAAATAAATGCACAGAACATCTGCATTTCTTATTTTATTCTAAAACAAGTCTTTTTGATGCCCACTTTTGCCAACAAGGCAAAAATGGGCAAACAGGATTATACATGAGCATTTGCAAAATGTAAAGGGCTTAAACTCAGCATGACATTAGATGAAGAAAGATCATCATTAAATGAAGATTTTCCCACTCCCTCCATTTTCCTTAATACCATCTACCTTGTGTGTGTCTGTTTTATAGCCCTGGGGAATTCTAGCTGAGATGCTTCAGCTTATGGTTTTAGTTATTATTTCTAGTATAATTTGACATTATTTCAATCTCTGTTTCTGTAACTATATTAGGAGAGTTGTTTCAAAGGAATCAAACATCAGCTTATGCCTTTTGAGTCAAGACTGCCCCTTTCTCCAGAGACTGAGCTTTTATTTAATCCTGTAGGAGATTTGTTGACTGATATATTAAAATAAAAATAAATCTTCTCAAACATAAGTAGAAAGTCACAGTGAAGAAAGTTTTATTTGAGCGTATCTTCAAAATAAAATTCAGTTGTTTGGGATTTTCACACTTAAATCTCTTGCACGTACTTCTAATCTACCTTCCTTCTAAATTGCTGGAAAGTTGGCTTTTATTTCCTTTATGCAAACTTCTTATAGAATAAAAGTCAGTTTAAAATGACACTATAAAGGTGCAATTATATAGTATTTAACTCTTTTTAAATTTTAAATCTAATTTCAGAGAAGTTTACCTTTCTTAAAAAGACTTCTTTCCTGACACTATCTTTTTCATTAGTAAAATTGAATTGATTAAAAAATATAGGCTTTACACAGCTAGCAAATATTTTTTTTAACCTTGATATTTGCATTAAATCTTACAGCCCCTTTTCTGAGGAATTGAGCTTAAAGTCGTCCCATTGTATTTCCACCTTTAACATGACTCATATTTGTAACTAGCTTCCATCACAGAAAATGGGCCTGATCACTAGGATATTACCATTCACGTCAGTGGGACTTGTAGCTTGAGTGAGGACTACTCGTGTGAGTAAGAGGGTGTGCAAGACCAAGCTAAAGTCTGTATTTTAGAAGATGTTTTAGTTTGATATGATGCTTGCAAATATTGCATCTGGAGCTAAATTCTGTGCTTGAAGTGCACATGTAATTCCATTTAACATTAAGAATGTTAATGAGAATATGCCTCTATGGAGTTGGGGGCTGAGGGCGGGGGAGGGAGCAGGTTTGTCATTCTGATTTAAATAACAAGTGACTTTTGTGGAGAGTACCAGCATGTGGTCTCATGCGCTCACATTGTGGAGATGCAGTGGCTCTCAATGAGAGCCTACGATTTCTACATTGATGTTCAGTGATGCTTAGCCAAGTGAACCCAGAGTTGGGAGCAAATATTAAAACCCAGTGTGCCTTCTCCAGGAAAGGATGTTTTAGAAACTGTTCGGTTCTCAGTTTGGGAACAGGCATAAAAAGAGCCTACTGGGAGAGAATGGGTTGTGGTTTTGTGAATGCCAGGAAAGAAGACTGGTTCAATTCGAAGGTGCCAACCATTTCATTGCTTGTTTGTTTCTCAAGTATACAGAATACATAAAGAATTTGATAGAATCAGCTTTCAAGGCCTTAAGCAGTAATGTGATTGTATGCTTTGATTAATTGACAACTTTCTTTTGGTATTTCAAGGAATCAAAGCATTTGATATCAGATTTAAAACAGAATTTTCCCCCCATGGCTACAAAAATTGCTACTGAAGCAAATCTTGTTCTTTCATGTTGCATTGTTATGGGTGATGTTTTTTAGGATTCTGTAGAAGCAGTTAGTAAGAATGGCTACAGCACCTCCATTTTTGAAAACTGAAACAATTAAGGTAACAGATTGCAATGTGGTGTGAAAAGCAAGTGGGTTGTGTAATATATATCCTGTATCATCATTCAGAGAAAACTGGTAGTTAGATTCAAAGGAAATACCATTTCATTTTTACCAGTGGATAGCACAGCCATTTTTTAGACACAGAGAGTAACAAATTTTGCATGTTAGTCAACCAACTGCAGAGTGAAATTATTCTATAACAAAGAATTCATGATAAATAGCTATGAATAAGTGCTTGAACTAAAAATGAGCAGGCAAAAGTAAAGCAAAAATCCTTTATGTTTCATCACCTTTCTCTGAATAAGCTTGATATGCCTTTTTTATCCACATGTGGAAAAGTGCTGTTCATTTTGTTCATTTGGCACATTGTATTTTATTGTGCTGATTTTCATGAAAGTGCTATCTCAGGATGTGCAACACATACAGTGCAGCAGAATATATTAGAAATATAAAGTTATAATGTGTTTTCTACATGTCCTTAATGTGACACATGAAGGTAACATAAAAGCTGTTATACATACATCTGTGTTTTGCAATATTTTAGGAATGACATATCTATTTTTCCTGGTGTATTTGTGGTACTAATAAAATGTGAATGTCACATATTCACAAGTGTGCAGTGATGTATTTGTTATTATAAAATTAGATAGATAAAACACCACTTAATCTAATATTTTGGATTACTCAGGACCTGATCCAGTAATCCTCACTCATCTGGATAACTCGTCGACTTCAGTAAGACTGTTCAGGGTAATATGAATTACCCATACCATTCTGACGGGGCATATTTCCAACAGTATACAAAAGATTTCAGTGGGAAATCCAGATTTAATTATGAGCAAAATTTATTTTGTGCAGGGTGGTCACAGTATTCATTCTTTCCTGTCTTTCAACATCAATAGCCTATGAGTGTATGATAAGAGAGAGTGAGGGGATGCCAATGAAATGTGATGAGGGAAATCAGAACTATTATTTGCAGATGCAGTTGAATTAATCTTTTTAGGAAGAGCAAATCTACAGCAATTTTATAATCAGTCTTTTTAATTATATTAATCCATTAAACTTTGGAAGGTTAGGGAGAAAAGTGACAAGCGTGATTCCTGCCTGCACATTTATACCTGCCTCTGGTAATTTCCACTGTATGCATCTGACGAAGTGGATATTCACCCACGAAAGCTTATGCTCTAATACATCTGTTAGTCTATAAGGTACCATGGGCCTCTTTATAGCTTTTGCAGATCCAGACTAACATGGCTATCCCTCTGATATTACACATAGATACAAAAAGAGAAATGGAAATATCTTATAAGAAACGAAAGAGAAGACAATCTTCCATGAAAGTTTGTGTTGGTCTCTCCATTAATACATTTTGTATTATTCAGGAATGTTACACCCAAATAGGCATACGCTTGCATGTACATACACGCACACTAACTGAGTTTTTCACTAAATTTGAAAAGAATGAAAAATATTCGCAATGAAGTATGTGAAGCAAGTTTCCTTTTTGTATCAAAAATTTGAGCATGAAAAAATACAAAACACCTTTTTTTAGATCAAATAGTTTAATATTTAAAATTTGAAAAACTGAGATGGAGGTACTGTGGTGCCTCCAAAAGCCACATATCCAATTGGATTAGATACAGAACTGAGAGCCAGGAGATACTGAGACATTTTCACCTCTGTCTTTGTCTAGCCCTGAGAGTTCATGCTCATGTAGCACTATACAAACATGATCGAGTTATGTCTCAACATCCCTAGTGAAGGAGAAGTTGCTGATCTAATTGCAGGAATCACCAGCTGAAGTTCTGTGACCTTTATTAAACAGGAGGTCATTAAACAGATTATGATCAGTATAACACAGATGCATTAGGTGTTTCCAGGATCAAGGCCTAAATGGTTTGTCCAAACTCACACAGGAAGATTGTGTCAGATCCAGGAACCAAATACAGATCTCTTAAACTTTGAAATCCTCACCTCACTGGGCTGAAGCAGGTCACTTAGGGCAACGGATGGTACAGGGTGTACAGCAATTTGGATGTGTGTGTGTGCGCGTTGTGGGGAAATTAGGTACCTAACTATGGAATTTGGAACTTAGCTTTAGATTTTTAGTTTTGAAAATCTTGGCCTTAATTTTCTGAGTTTAGAATTTGTTGTATATTATTTGCCAAGCACAGTTAAAATTGCTGGCAAAAACCTAAAAATGAGGACTCTGATTATTTTCACACCTCTAATTTTTCCCCATCACTGAGACAAAGACCTAGTCTACACATAGATTTGATACCAATATGACTATTTCAGTCAGGGGTATATGTCTGTTTGTTTTTGTAAACCAGCATAATTATACACTCCCTAATGTTGACACAATTACCTCTGAATAAAGGTACTTATTCCAGTTTAGCTTAGTTGTCCCATTTTCTATACTTTTCCAACAATACCAGTATAAACACTTTTACACTACAGAGATATAGTTAAAGCGTTTCACCTTTTGCGTGTAGACAGGGCTTTAGGCAGTTCTTTTAGAGTATGTTGCTATGCTACAGTGTCCTTTATCCACACTGTACTAGCAATAGCCCCCAATCCTTGCCCAAGCCTGGAGTTCATAGAAGGCAGCAATCCCTGTGTCTGCCATGCAGGACAGAAAGAATGTGTACTCTCATGTCACGAAAAAGGGGCTTTATTGAGCATGCTCAAAAGTGATTTTTGAAACACCTGTAACTCCCTGTAACTTTCTCCTCCCAAACATAAGCAAAGGTACCAGGATGAGAATTATTTCCATGCCAATTTTCAGGCTATAAACATTACAAATTTTTGAATGTCCCCATTCAATAAACTTGAATTTGTCTAACATTGTCTCAAACAATGGAAAAACTGTATGTTTTATTCTCTTGTGATTCAAATGACTAAAAAGATTTTGTACAAACTTTCCAAAAACACTTTTATGCAGACATCAAGCATGGAAAATTTCATCTGAAAATATTAACGTTTCAAAAGGTTTTTTTGCATGTGAGAAAAGGGAGTTAAAATATGGAAGTTTGCAATCTTAACAACAGTAAGTATGACACTTGTCTGCTACAATTTAAGGCCATTTGGAATAAACATTTCATTGTTACATACCTTAACAGAGAAGGAAAAATTATTTAGTACAGTTTCTATGTCGCTACAGTAATTCCACAAATGTTAAAGTGACTATTTGTATAGTGCTTCCCAGCCTGTTAAATAAATAGACATTCAGAACATAGCACACAGATATTAATTTCCTCTCCAGCTGCAAAAAAATAAATGTAGTTTTCAATCTTGTAATGTAAACGATAGAAGCCAGAAGAGAATGAAGAGTTGCAACCAGCATTTGACCTATATTTAACATTAAAACACTTCAAGAAGCAGTAATGATCTGGATGAAGCATACAGAGTTCACTAGAGTTTTTCTTGCACACTATTTAAGTCTAAAGTAAAAAATGAGCAACAGCATAATCTGAGAACAACTAGAGAGCAAAGGAAGTCAGATTTGCATTTTAAAGTACACTAATTTCAATATTCTTCATTGTATGATCTTTATTTCAGATAATTATTTTACTAGCTGGCATTATCCATAGGTAGACACATTAGCAGTTTCATTATGCCAGAGAAGCTAAATGGCTAACTCTATTTTACTTGATACCCATATTCTGGATTGTTCTACTGATAACTTTGGACACAATATTCTTTCCCAGCCTACATACAAACCAAAATTTTAGACTGGAGGTGATCATTGTTTTGTTTTTACCTAATTCTCTAAGAAACAAGTAAATTCTACCCTGGAAAGCAAATGTGCTTAACAAAACATGTATTCTTTCTTTGACAGTTTCACAGGATTCCATAGTCAAGTCCTGGATCTCAGTTCGCCTTCTCCTAGTTAGATAATGTGTAGCCTCCATAGGCCTTCCATCATTTCATTCCCTGTCCTTTGAACAACAGAGAGGCATCCATGAGGGCTCAGGGCCCTCTTTTGCCCCATTTCCATATGGAGAATGACAGAGGCAGCCTCCTAACCTTCATTAGGCTCTGAAATCAGGACTCTTCACTGTATTGCAGGTCTCCAATCACTGCACCCCATCTGCTGTGTAATGACATAATCACTTCATTGTATTGTCTCATTGTAGTTAACCCATATGAAATCAAAGGGTGATGAATAGATTTGAGTTGCAAGTATAAGTATAGGAATATGCATTATTGTGTTATAGGGGTATAGGATTGATAAGCATTTGTTATTGGTAAGAGTGTGTAAGGTATACACATAAGATAAGGCTCTAAAGCAAGGTCCTACAGGCCTGAGGCTGTCAAATTTCATCTTAGCCAGATCAGGCCTTAGGTTTTGCTTCACAGTTTTATATTACATATATACCTAACACACTCTTACCAATAATACATGCTTATCAATCCTATACCACTATAATATTACCCTGCGTATTTGTATGCCTATACTTAGAATTTAAATCTATTTATCACACATTGAATAAATATGAATTAATTATAACAGATAATACAATTACATCATCATATAATTAGCTTCAGCTGTCAACCTCCCTCACCTGCCCAATGGGATTCTCATCCACCTTCCTTTCTGCCTTACCGTTTCCCCCTCAGCTTTCTTACTACCATCTTCCTTTCCTCCATTTCAGTCCTGTGGGCCCCAGCCCCAAGAAAACGCAAACCTAAATGTAAGATTTTTCTAACATAAATGTAGAAAAACTTATATAAACATGGTATTAGCATGATGTGTGTCTGCTGCTATCACCCATAAGCTCTTTGGGACATCTTCAGTGGTTTTGTACAACAGTTAGCACAATGGAGTCCTGTTCCAGACTGGGGCTGTTAGTTGTTAGGGCTATATAAATTTCCTGCTCAACAGTATTGTGCTCCCATGAACACATTTAGAAATCTTTCCCGCAATGCATGTTTATTTTCCTTCCAACAATGCCAACTTTGCTCCTCCATTCAGCCACTTCTCCTACAAGTATCTGTGCTTTCTTCCCAGCTTCCCTTTATTCCTGGGAGAAACTTCCTGATGATCTACAAAGCTCCCAATTTCTCTTTCTTGGGTCAAGTCCTTCCTTAAAGCCATCTTCTGCCATGATGCTCCCAATGAAATTAACTAAGATACCAATTTAGTCATTAAAAAAGGGGACACTCTCTATTACTTCATGACATGCTGTAGCCATCTTCAAGAACCCTGACATCAGGAATCATAACAGTCAAAAACCAGTAGGAGAACACTTCAATCTTCCTGGTCATTCCATTAAAGACTTGATGGTGTCAGTTCTGAAAAACTTCCAAAACAGATTCCAACGAGAAACTGAGGAACTGGAATTAATTTTCAAATTGGATACAATAAACCAAGGATTAAATAGAACTTGTGAATGGTTCACTCATTACACTAATTGATTGCATTTCTCTAGTTAATTTACCTTCAATAGTTGTATCTCTCCTGTCAGACACAGATATCCATTTCAAAAGGTACTTTTTTCTCCTGCTGATAATGGCCCATCCAAATTAAATAACCTCTTAAATTGGTATGCTAATGTACAACCCTTTTTTTTTCCTTTCTGTGTGTATAAATGCATCTTACTTCTGTTCCATTCTATGCATCCGATGAAGTGGGTTATAGCCCATGAAAGCTTATGCTGAAATAAACTGTTTAGTCTCTAAGGTGCTACAAAGTCTTCTTCGTCTTATTTACGGATACAGACTAACACAGCTGCTAATCTCAAACATGTAGTCTTGGTGATCATAACCCAGTCTTCAGTGGGACTCTGTTTAGGAACAGGAGTCTACTGATGTAGAAGTCAGTGCAGAAGTCTGTATCTCCTTGAAGCCAAGTTCATGTCTTCCTGTTTTGGGAGGCACATAAGACAACTTTGGGTGAAGAGCAGCCAGCTGACATGTTATGAGTCAGATCCTCAGCTGGTGTAAATCAGCACAGCTTCATTGAATTCAGTGGAGTTATTGTGATTTATACCAGTGGAGGATGGCCCCTTGCATTATTTAAACATTTATTTGGAGGCTGGGTGTTTCAAAGACATGCTGTCAATGCTAATCAGGTCTTGTGAGCACTTCTCATAGGTCAGGTTTTCAATTATTTTCAAATCCCTTAATGTAGCTATAATTTAGAAAGCTAACTTAAGATAAAAATCAGGGAGATATAGGGATTATTTTGACATAATGTGGTGGGACACCAAAGTCAGACAATTGTAATATTACAGATAGCTTCCCAAGGCCAGATTTTTAAAGGTAGGTAGGTGTGTAACTCTAATGGGTTAAACCCCTTAGTGAACAGCTCCTGTGTTCAGTACCTGCTAATATTTAGAAATTTTTAGCTGGAGGCATTCGAGTAAATATACCAATGTTGAGGGGCAGCCTGACCATGAGACAAATTATAGTTCCCTGGAAATAACAACTCTTTTGACTCTGCGTTGACTCTATTTCCCGCTCAAGAGTTGAAAGGAGCAGATGCGTAATCATAGACATTCTCATTGAAAGGAAGCAATGTGGCATCTCATTATACTGAAACATAAAACCTAGCATCAGAGATGACAACCTTCATTCTTTTGTGTTGCCTTTTTACAGTGATGAAACTAGCAGACTGAAAAAACCCAATAAGAAAAACAAACCAAGAAAAAACCTTCTGAGGAAACAAATGGGTAGATGCATTGGAGTGCTAGAGGTGAATGAAAAGGGCGTGTTCCCATTTTTGATAAGGCTGAGCCAGGTATCCAAGATTGCATCTGGACTCAGAGGACTGGATTATCACTAACAGCGGATTATTAACAATGTTCTAACAATTATTCAAAACCACCTCTGAAAACTGCTTAAGACCTGATTGAGCCCTGAGCTGCTGGGTCCTCTTTGCAATGGGAGCCTTCAGCCCCTCACTAGATCAGGTCATCAATAGTCAGGTGCCATTAAAAACAAAAAGAAGCCAGTTTTGTAAAGGAATTGGTCCACAAGGAATGTTGCTTGGCAGCAAAACAGAAGTAACCAAACAGTGAGGCCTTCCAGTCATCCTGGCTGTGTAGAGCTCTCTGACAATACCAACAAAACTGGTGATGGTTTGTTCTAACTCTGAATATAGAGCTATGTATTGTTTGGTCCCACCTACTTTCTTGTCCAAGTAAAATCCATATTCAAAGACACAGTCAGACCCTTTTCTTTAACAGTTATCTTACAGTAATTAGTTTAATTTTATTCTTTTTGTCCAGCAATGCCTTAGTAAACAATAAATGCTGTTTGTCTGTATTTGCTTCCAAGTGAACTACAGAAATTACAATTGGCATTCTGAACTGGAATTAAGAAAAAAAATAATCTGCAAATAATATGTCCTTCCAGGAACCACAACTCATGCCAGAACTCATTCATCTAGGCCCACTCCTTGCATCAACAGATTCACAGAAACTGAGCTTTGATGCTTTCTCCTTTTACTTCAACAACTCATTTTTAATTGCCAATAAAACTAAAATAATAAACAAATAATCCCACAACCAATCAATACTAGCACTGTCAGAGATAACACAACTCAGAATTAATGTTTGTTTCTTCTTACGGTTTGCTTTAATTTTGTTTTATTTCTTTTCATGGCTTATTCTTAGTTGCTTTACCTCTCAACATTAATTTGGATAGAGAGAGCTGGGTGATATTTTTGAACAAGTTTTTCATTATAAAAGGACTTTTTTCCCAAAAAGCTTTTGTGAAAAACAGTTGGATTTGGGGGAATTTTTAGAACTTTTAAATTTTTGAAAGTATTATCAAAACTGTTATAGAAACATCAATTTTTTCATTTACCAAAAAAAGTGAGTATTCATTGAGTGAAAAATTTCAATATACAGTAAAACTGATAAAAAGATTAAGAAATGCTGAAATCAAAAAAGTACCAGTTGTGAATACTATAGAATGGATCCAGCTTTTTTTTTAAAAAAGATCATAATTTGTAATGATTTTTTAACCAGTCCCAGCACTGTCTTTTAGTCTCTTTATAATGCACAGATGTCAGAGCTTGCTTGTTTTTCATCCACTGAGTCTGGGGGTCACTATGTGTAATGCATATAGCTGATATTTAATAATGGACAGTGAAGATATTTTGGGGCTACAATTTGATGCTTGGCATGTGAATGTTAATCTTCTTTTTAAAATGTCAACATAGAGAAGAGGAAAGTGAACTTGACTTGTGTAAGTCTCGGTGTCTATACTGTCGAAATGTAGACCTAACCTATTTATTTCTGAACCTTATTCTTTGCACACGGTCACTTAACTGTAGACAAGAAATAGAGAACAAGTCAAATGGTGTTATTTCAGCAGAAGAAATAAAGAACTCACTCTACACCGTGCTGTATTTTTACATGCCGATTCATGTAAATTCAAATTTTATAATTCGAACTATGGCGAATGAATAGCAGTGCACACCAAAATGCTGCACTGTAACTCCCCCTAGGTTCCTAGATTACATTACTGTAATCCTCTTCAAACAGGATTATATTGATATGAACTAGGAACCTTTTAGTTCACACCCGCAGAGTCCACATGGCAGAGTTAAAGCACAGCACTTTTGTGCCCACTTCTAGTTACACCCCTGTAGTTGAACCCTGGGGCAATGTAGACAAACCCTAAGTAAATGGAAGGTCTTTATTATAGGTCTTGAAAACTCTCACAATTGAAAATTGCTATCTATGTAGTTACTACAAAAGAGAACCAAAACTGCATAATTTTTTACTCACTGAAGTCCCATTACTGTGCTTCAGAGCAGTACTAATTGTTACAGTAATGCTGACGGCAGCTGGTGAAAACTTAGTGTTTCTTAGTATGTATATTTTATTATATCTTTATACTACACATTACATGAACAAATTGAAAAAACCAAAGCACCTTATGATATGTTATTATCAAAGGGAAAGAGCACATAATTCAGAAAAAAAACAACATCAGGGAGTGTCATGGAACAGAGCAAGGTAGGCATAAATATCAGGCCAAAATAAAAGCCAGTAACACACCCCTACTGGGGTCTCTTCATAGGGCTGTGGACAGGAGTCTCATGAGAAGTAGCAAGAGCATAAGAGACTATATGTTTAATCAATAAATGATATTCTTATTTGTTTTCTCTGTTATTAACCTATAATTCTATGTTTACTATCTTTACTATGGTTACTGCCCACCGCTGTCCTAAAAAAATAGCAATCTACGGCCTATCAGGGTAATCTGCTGGTGGGCCACAAGACATTGTTTATATTGACTTTCTGCAGGCATGGTTGCCCGCAGCTCCCAGTGGCCGTGATTCACTGTTCCCAGCCAATGGGAGCTGTGGGTGGCCGTGCCTACGGATGATCAGTGTACACACTGTCTTGCGGCCCGCCAGCAGATTACCCTGACAGTTCGCAGGTTGCCCACCACTGCTCTAGGAAGAGGGTACTTCAGAAATACAAAATTGATATATCGTTAAATGGCATTTGTTCAACTACTGGGCAGATTGTCACAACTCTCAACCACATGGGGGATTAAGCCTTCCCACTCTCCTCCCCTGCTCAAAATGTGTGCCAGCGATGTGGGGGATGGGCAGCAAAATGGTGTAAGATCAGGTGTGCTTGCCTGATACACCCCACTAGGAACAAATGGGAATCTGGTCCTGGATATATATTACTAATGCTATTGGTGTGAATTTTAATTCTCCTATAAATAAACAAATAACATTGACAATTTTTACTATAATAGAAAAGAATGATATGATGCAGTGGTTCTTGAAGCTTTCCATATAGTGACCTCACATTACACACAAAAGTTTTAGGACCCCTTTTGTGTATTTTCAGGACCCCCCTGCTATTGAGCCAAAAAGAAAGGGAGAGTGGTCATGACAGCCAAGCTGAGAACTTATGATTTAACCAACCACAGACTCGGAAGCCTCTAGTACCAGTCAGTCAATAAGTAAAGTAAAAATCTTTGCAACCTCTTTTGGGATTCCTACCAAAAAAAATGTTCCTCAATCCTATGCTTGTTCTCAAGGAAGTGTGAGCGGGATGGCCTTGCTGTGCTTCATTAGATGAGTAGGGAGAGCCCCTGTCCTGAAAGGTCTTTTGTCTTAATACTTTTAAGTGAGGGAGGATGCCTTTATGGTTAAAGCACTAGACTGGGACTCAGGAAATCTCAGGACTCAGTTCCTGGCTCCACCACAGACTTTCCTGGCTGACCTTTAACTAGTCACTTAACATCTCTGTGCATCACTACCTTTTCTGTCAAATGAGAGTGGAGGGCGCTAAGAGTTCCTTTGTCTGGCTTGTCAATTTAGATTGGAAACTTTTTGTGGTAGGGACTGCCTCTCGCCATGAAATTCTATAGTGCTTAGCATAACTCTCCATTAAATTTTAGCTTCATTTAAAGTACCTCTGCTGCTCTCCAAGCATTGCATGGACCAGAGGAAACAGCCACTGGCACAGAGTCAACACAAACATTTTTTCCACCTCCATGTTAATGTATGTTTTCCATTGTTGCTCTATTTGCAGACAGTTGGTGCTGGCAGAAACCTCAGCAGTGAGGCTGGAAAGGACCATGCCCCTCCTAAACCTGGGGAAAGGTTTTCAGGAAGAGCCATTAATATCCTCAGGTAATCAATACCTTCATGAAGGCCTAATGCCTCACTCGGGGATTGGGCATTTATTGAGTCACAGTGGTCTGTATCTCTCTTGCTGGGCAAACCAAGACTCCAACTCAGCTAAGTGGTGAATTAATTGAGCTCTCTGGTCACCTGCCGATGCAAAGTCAGAGCTAAATGTGATTTATGTGTAAGTTTTACATGGTGAATTGTTTTCTATTGACATGTTAATAAATGTGGAGCCTCTTGTTTTTCTCCATTTACCCTGTGCCTTATCTAGACCCGAGCAGGTAGACCACACTCCTTGCCTAACCAGGGCACAAGACACTATGTCACACTCCCATCTCAGTTCTATGGGCTGGGAAAGAGCAGCAGCACCTCCTTGGAGGAGTAGACCCTACCGCCTTGGTTCCCTGACTACAGGGAGAATGGCAACACAATTGCACAGCCCCACAGCCCAAGCAACATAGAATCATAGCAGATTATGGTTGGAAGAGACCTCAGGAGGTCATCTAGTTCAACCCCTGCTCAAAGCAGGACGAACCCCAACTAAATCATCCCAGCCAGGGCTTTGTTGAGCTGGGTCTTAAAAACCTCTAAGGAGGGAGATTCCACCACCTCCCCAGGTAACCCATTCCAGTGCTTCACCACGCTCCTGGTGAAATAGTTTTTTGTAATATCCAACCTACACCTCCCCTACTGCAACTTGAGACCATTACTTCTTATTCTGTCATCTGGTACCACTGAGAACAGTCTAGATCCATCCACTTTGGAACCCCTTTCAGGTAGTTGAAAGTAGCTATCAAATCCCTGCTCAGTCTTTTCTTCTGTAGACTAAACAATTCCAGTTCCTTCCGCCTCTCCTCGTAACTCATGTGCCCATTGCCCTCCACTGGACTCTCTCCAATTTGTCCACATCCTTTCTGTAGTGGGAGGCCTCACCAGTGCATCTGGATTATTGAACAATGAACAGTTTTGGACATCATTGTGGACCTTGGTGAGGCATGCACCCCCCTAGACAGCAGAAGGTGCGGGTTCCTGGCATCACAAGGCCAAAGCCAGAGGGCAGGACGGGGATTATCAGAGGAAGGTGTGGTTAATACATGCAGCAGTCAGCATAAAGGGTTGGATGATGTCTAATGTGGGTGGAGAGCTGCAATCACGGGTATTTCGGCTCGGAGCGGGATTTTAGCCACTTAAAAAATATCTTAAATTATTCAAAGCCCATGTGGGAACATTTTACATGAAAATCAGTAATGATGGGAGGAAAGAAAGAAAAGAAATGTGTGTACATGATATATGTATTATTGAGCAGATTGTGGAAGGGAAAATGTGTTCAGCAAGCCCACCTCACTGTACTCTTCTACCTCTTCTCTGCCCCTCACCCTTCTTCCTCTTTACTGGTTGTCATCACTGTGTTAGGGCACTTTGGCATAGACTAAGTTATTCAGGGCATGGATCATATCTTTAATTTATCTGTAAAGTGTCAAAGCAGACAATGGGACCCAAGTACATCTCTAAACCGATGGATCCTGCAAAACAGTGTCTACAAGTATTTGTTTGAATTCTGATTAGATGTTCATTCCAGCCATATCCATGCCCCTTTTTTTTGCAGATGAGTTTTTGTTCATGCCAAGGGTTAGATTATCCAGAGTGGTAAAGCCACAGTGATGCACCAAATACAGCCTTAGCTATTGCTAACTGTGCAGGGAGGATGATAAAGAGTCTGGCCTCATGGTCACCACCTTACACTGGTGCAAATCTGTCAGCCAGCCCTGGTTGGCGGGAGCCCCGCTGTCAACCAGTTCTGGGACACTGGGAGCTACAGCCACCCTGGGATGACAGCCACAGTTCCCCCTCACAGAGTCCCTGCCCCAGGTGCCCCTTTGCTGTCAGCCCACCCCACGTGCCCAGGGGCTCAATCTGTACTAGCAAGTACATTTCTAGCCTGCTTGGCTGCAGAGGAAGTGTTGAAAATGTGAGCTTAGCCCATTAAAGGCTCAGAAACTGAAAAGGAAATAAAGCGGACTCACATGTCATTAAAAAAAAATCAAGATTTTTAAGCCAATCTCATGATTTTTGAGGGTCAGACTCATGATTTTCCAATGGCAAGGTTGGCAACACTGAATAGTGATATGAAAGCTGCCTGTGTGAATACAGTATGAGCTCAGCTGCCCACTCCAAGCCATATCTGAACCTCCTCAACGAGAATCATATTTAATGGCCAGGGTCATCTTGGAAAGTGCTATTGGCATAGTATAAAATCCCCAGGTGCTATCAATGGGTCCAATGTCTAATTCTATATTTCTCTACACTGGTGAAACACACAAACAGCAAATTGCAGCTAGCAGTTGTCCATGATTGTTGTGAGTATAGGGTTATGGAAGAGATTGTCCCACTGAATATTAGGGTGGGAAGGGAAAATATGCTGAAGGGATTAACATGCCATCCTCAGACCAATGAAAATTTTAAGAATAATTTAAAGGGGGACATTGGTACAGGGTTGCAAACCTTAATAATGCCACAGGCTCGGCACCTCACTGGGTCTATTTTAACCATTTTAAGTAGATGTGAACATCTTCAGAAAAAAGAACACAGCATCATAATTGCAGATGGATGGTTTAAAAATAGGGCAGTTTTCCATAAGATAAATCATGTCCCTCTTCGTCATCAAAATAATTTTGACCTGTGCTTTTAATATTTATTTATACTTTTGCATTCGCTTGGAAGGTAAAAAGAAATTATTGTTGACTGAGTTAATAATAATAAATTGCAGTTATTCAACTTTCCTCTTCAATCTTCAGACTGCCCTTTTAAGAGTCTGCTTTCAACAGTTAGCCCTTAAGGCACACTTAACTGCCCTCCCTCCCCCACTCCATAGATTGTAAAACATTATTGGAAGTATTCTTCGGAATGCTAATAGAGTTGCCCAAAACAGGTTCCAGCTTCAGAACTACCTTTCATCTTGCTGGACAATCCTTACTGTTGTGACTTAATTGTGCCTATAAATACCATGCTTCCTCTGCCTGAAGACTTGGTATTACATTGTTGTTTTGCAAGAATAGAAGAACCACTGCTAGTTTACTTGTTTTGCCCTTTGAATGGCCTAGGAATATGTTGAGATGTATGGTACCCCAGTGCTCAGCAGCTGAAAACAGATTACTACTTATTTACTATGGGTCAGATTTGTATAGACTCAGTGTAGTCTATTCTTAGAGTAAGGTGCCACTCTTCATGAATTAGGGCTTCAGATTCTGGCCCTAACATAAACACCCATAGGCCACTAAATACATTCATAGCAAGGAATCATAAAATTAAGATCCAGTGCTAAGTAAATAATACAATACTGCTTTACCACCAATCAATCTGTGGTGTATTTAGTTGTGTATAAATTATGATTCTGTTGTCTTCGCACTGCACTTTAAGTATCTAGGAGCCACCTGGAGGTACCATAGCACAGTAATTCTCAATGAGGGGTCCACGTGCAGGTTTCAGGGGTCTGCCAATCAGGGCTAGCATCAGACTGGAGCCCAAGGCAGAAACCAAAGCCCCACTGCTTTTGAGGCTGAAGCTAAAGCCTGAGCAATGTAGCTTTGCAGGGCCCTGTGGCATTGTGCCCCCAGACAATCATCCTGTTTGCTCCCCACACCATGCCCACCCTGGCTTTTATATGCAGAAAACCAGGAAACGGAAATAAAGAGAACTCACATTTCATTTAAAAAAATGTCAGGATTTTTAAACCACTCTCATGATTTTTGAGGGTCAGACTCATGATTTTCCAATGGTGAGGTTGGCAACACTGAACAGTGATATGAAAGATGCCTGTGTGAATACAGTATGAGACCAGCTGCCCACTCCAAGCCATGTCTGAACCTCCTCAATGAGAATATTTAATGGCCAGGGTCATCTTGGAAAGTGCTATTGACATAGCACCTACAGATTTTATAATCTCAATGGGTCCAATGTCTGATTCTATATTTCTCTATATTGAGAGACAGGTGGGCCATGGAGTTTTTATAAGTTTATAAAGTGGGGCTCAGAAAGAAAAAGGTTGAGAACCCTTGCCAAAGCAAACATTTTGTGATCAGTTCAGCTGTAGCACGATACACAGGGACGACCCTCTGCTTATATTCAAACTTCACTTTTGTTCTCTTGTTTTGTTGGTTTTCATTCCTCTCCCACCCCAGTAAAATAAATAATTTAGATTAACATGGTTGCAAACCTGTTCTGAAAACCAAGAGTACAAGCCCTCCAGCAACTCTGGGTACGTATTTTCGTAAGTGGCCTATGCTGAAGCCCATGCCAAAATGTCTAGCTATTGTTACCCATACTAGATAGATTAAAGCTACCATAAGTACGCCTACCCCTGCTACCATCATAGCTTCACTTTGCAGCATAGACACACCTCAAGGCTATTTAACTTTTCCAAGGTGGTTTGAAATAGAGCAGCTAGGTCAACTTATTAAAAAAAAAAAAAAAAAAAAAAAGCTGCTCCAATACAGTGTATTTTATTCTGACTGGACCAAAAACCCAAACAAACCCTCCCCTTTTCCTTTCCCCAGTATGTTTCTATAAACAACAGCATAAAGCTCTTGTCCCACAATAATACATAGCTCACTAGCCAACCCCAAATCATAGCTTTCTGGGTTAATATTCCTATTGCAGCTGCCATTTCTGGGTTTTATCCTGTTTCCTCTGCCCATTTGCTAACCAGTTGCACCTGTCCCTCAGCATGGCTTGGCTAAGCTGGGTCTTCCAATCATTAACAGTCTGGCAACCATCCACATTAGCCTTTTACACAGGAGTGTGCATTTGCCTGCTTCACTTAGTAGTTTTTATTAGAGAGGTAGAATTAGCTACCTTTTATACTTCATTCATAGTGCATTCACTCACATATACCTCCCGCCTCGGAAACTAAGAAAACCCAGAACAGGAAACAGAACTGAATCTTGAGAGAAAAACAAGACATGAGACAGCATCTTAAAGAGACAGCCCATCCTGTCACACAATGGACCCAATTCTTATCTCACTTACACAGGTGTAAGTTATTATGGTTACATTAGTGTAAATCTAGTGTGGCTGGAGAATCAGGTCCAGTGTTTCAGGATTTTTGTTTGAATTGACTGTGGATTTCTGAATGGCTGGGAGTAGTCATCAGGTTTTCACCTGCATCTCTTTTTCAAGCCTCCATTTTCCTGCTTTTACTCCAACTCCTTCTGAGCTGCTGCACATTCTGTGCACAGATAATGAAAGCACCTTGCACCTGCAGTGTCTTGACGTAGCCTGCCACAGGCTGGGGCAGCTAGGAGAGAAGAATAGCAATGCAAGCTGACCTTTCCCTGAGCCTTTAGCAATCCACATTGCACTGAGGAATCAGAGCTCCTAGGTCACTCTTAAACGTGCCTCTCCTATTTGTGCTATTCACTGAGCCATTGGACCAGCTATAATTAATCTTCTTTTATGCAGTGCTGTGATGAGGCAATTGATCTTGCAGGCTACAGAAGGCTTTTGACAAGTGTTCTACAGCAATAAACACCACTGAAAATCAGCCTGGTTACACCATTTAAGTTAGTGTCCCCTGCCATGTGATCCTGAGCTTCTAATTTCTTACTTTTGAGAGCAATATTGTTAGTTTTAATAGTTGTTCTTGACATTTTCATAATCCAGCTTTTGAGCTCAGTTTCAATGTTTTGTTGTTGGTGGAGGTTCTCAATCCAGACCTTTTCAAAATCAGTCCATTTAACCCATGCCAAAGAAAAGAAATAAAATTTATCTGGATTATGATCAGTTTTCTCCCATCATATTAGAGTCAGAACAAACTGTCCCTTACTTCAACCAGAATTCATATCCACCGCTGTCTTAAAAATGATTACAGACTGATATCAAGAGTCTTTGGATTTGAGAGAGAAGAGAGGGACTCGTTTTTGGGCAAATGCTTAAACTGAATAATATGGGCCACAGAAGCCATCAGGCAGATATAGATATAAAATATCTATCTGCATATGCAAAATAAATAAGTATGCATTTGCACTCTCAGCTGCACATTACTACATGCATCATTACTTGTTTATGACCATATGTGCTCAGAGAGGACTGAAGGGGATCTGTTGTCCCAGTCCTGCTGACAACCTGCTGGATTGAATATTCCAGGCAGACTGCACGGACCCCACCTGTTTACCTCCTAATGGTTTAACATCCTCTTGAACTCTCTTCAAAGTTCTTTTCAACTTTCACTTACAGTATTCATTGAGTTTTGAGCCATATGTGCATATTACTACCCATTCCCGGCCAATGGGAGCTTGAAGGCAGGAGCAGCATGCGGAGGGAGACCCTTCTGCCTCTCGGGGCTGTGCTGACCTCTTCCGGGAGTGGCATGGGGCTAGGGCAGACAGGGAGCCTGCCTTAGTGGCAGCCTCGCTACACCACCAGAGATTGCGATCGACCAGTTGGTGACCACTGCAGCATAGCTTTTCACTTTTTTCATATAGGAATAAGCTACACTGGTACATGCAATGCTGTAGCCATGTCAGTCCTGGGATATTAGATATGTTGGCACAGGCATTTTATAACTGCAACCAATCTAAATGCAGTCGTAGAGTTAAACTATAGGGTATAGTTTAAATGGGTACAACTTTTGTGAATAGACAAGGAAGGAATCTTCTGAGCTTACTTTAGTAAAAAGACAACATATAAAATGCCAGGAGGTTTGGAGCTTTCATATAAGACTGAGAATGGGTTATGCAAAATAATTTCCTTTTGGAATAGTTATTTGGGTTTGCTTTTTCTTTTAGTAGCTATTTGTTTTTATAGAAGGTGTGCCAGTCATTTGGGTGAGGGTGGGGGTTGAGCAATGGTTTATGTGGTTGGTCATCCATGTTAGAGATCCTTCATGACCCAATCTAACTATTATTCATTTTTATATTTTGATCTGGACCTTTTCCTTCTTTAATCAGTACGGGATCTGAAAATGCTTGCTAAAGATTGAGGAAGATTTCATGCAGCACATGCTATTCTGTTTTTTATTGTTGAAAAACTGATACATGACCTCACCATCACTGGAATGAATCACCAGTTTTTGTTTCAGTTCCATGAGGAGATATTTAGAATCATGTTCAAATTAACAACAGTTATTAGGTTTATGCTTAGCTCCGATTATGCTGTCAGAGGGGAGCAAAAAGCCAGTAGAAAACAGAGCAAGATGCTCAGAAATCGGGTAACTCAACAGCAAAACCCTTCCACAGAAATACTGTGCTGTGTACCAGTCAGTCATAACCGTGGTCACTTTGCTTGGTTCCCTTTCCCTATCTTTTATCTGTCTCTTTAGATTGTAAACTCTTAGAGTCAGCTCTTCCTATAGATCTGGACAGTGTCTGGTACACGTTTGGCCACAAAGGCCGCAGTTTCAAGAGCAATCTGTAAATGTGGATGCCTCAGTAATGGGGTGCTCAACTTCTGATACCCAGGTTGGACACTCAGATAGTAAGGCACCCAGGATTTCAGGGGCTGTAATGAAAATGTGGTCAGTAATAGCACTAAAGGTACAGAAGATATTCAAGAATGGCAAACCACGGCCATTTGGGGGCTGTGCCTGTGGATGGTCAATGTAAACAAAATGTCTCACAGTCTGCCAGTGGATTACCCTGATGGGCCACGTACCAAAGGTTGCTGACCCCGCCTTCATCAAGTGCAAGCTGTGGGACTCACTGCAGGAATAAATCAATGAAGTTCTATGGCCTGTGTTATACAGGTGGTCAGATTAGATTATCAGAATGGCCCTGCCATAGGTGCTCACTCACAACAGGTGGCACATCCTCCTGGCTGCTCTGGGGAATAGCTCACTTCCAGGTCCAACACCTTCCTTTGCAGGCTCTCAACCCACTGTTCTCTCTTACTCTGTGGCCCCTCTCTCACTCCAGGAGCTGCAACTTCCTCTGTGTGACTCAACCCTCCAGCCAGATCAATACATGGTTTCGCCTTCTGGGGCAGAGTCTCACTGGACCTGCTGTCCAGGCACTACCGCTCTGTCAGTGACTGGTAGAGGAACTCAGGCCCACGTACAACTCTCAGTTCCAGCCCAAGGACCCTACACCACATAGCCGAGTTCTGCTCAGTACCGAACCTTGCTGCTGTCTCCTTGGGCTGCATCCTTCTCTACCTCCCACAGCCCTTCTTGTCCACCCTTCTCTCTTCTGGGTACACCCTTCCCTCGGGGCCAGGTTCCCAGGGTCCTACTTCTTCCCATCTAATGCACCCAGGGTGGCTGCAGACTCCCTCTCTGCGTCTATTTTTATGGCCAACTTCCTGTCTTTATACTAGCTCAGCCCCTGTCTGCTCAGCTGAGCTCCATCTTCCAATCAGGGACTGCTTCTCCAGCCTAAACCCCTCATGTATACCCTCTCACACAAAGTGACCCTTTCTCAGCTTCCTTAACCCTTTTGGGGCTGGTGTGGGGCAAACACCTCATCAGAGGCCCCTTCTGGCCTTAAACTCTTTGAATGTAGCCCAGGGCCTTGGGCTAAGGGAGGTCCACAGGCCAGATGCAGCCCGCTGCTTCTTTTCATCCAGTCTGTGGCAAGTCTCAGCATTGCGGGCTGGACACTGGTCCCAGAGCCTTAGTGCCCCCCATGCAGGGCTGGAGCCACAAGAGCCAGCTCGCCAGAGTGCCCCTGCAGCCCCTAGGTGAGAGGTATTCAGGGAATCTCTGTGCACTGCCCCCACCCCCTGCACCGGCTCCCAAGGGCCAGAAACTGTGGCCAATGGTAGCTGCAGAGGCAGCGCCTGTGGGCACAGGCAGTGTGCACCACATAGAGTGGCCTGGCCCCTCCACCTAGGGGCTGCACATGCCGGCCACCTCGGGGAGCAGAGCAGCATGGAGCGAGGGCAGTCAGGGATCCTGCCTTAGCTCCACTGCACTGCCTCCCATGGTAAGTGTTGTGATGTTGCATAATGCTCTATGGAAATATGCTTATGAATATAAATATGACATGACTAGAGTATGTTTTATGCTACGTATGCCACATAACAAATCTCTGATTAGGTTATGATCTACTGAATACTTTCCTCCTATTTGTATGCATGTATCATTTTTGTATTCAAAGTTATGAATATTGGTTGTGTAGTTGTTTAATTTTAAATAGCCTCAGTGAAGCAGTTGGTCAGTTTCCCGAGAAAAGACTATTCTCAGAAAGTGCTCAATCAAGAAACACTTAAGTAAACAATGAACTTGGAGAGGCCAGTCCACACCTGAGCTTTCCCAGCAATGTGGCTTGGCTGGTAAGGAACTCAGTTATGCATGGACATGTGACTTGCAACTGTAACTCCAAAACTTCATTTTGTAGCTGGATTCTACACATAGTGGAGGTAGGAAGGGGTGTCCACCCACAAGAGAAAGTCTGTTTAAACCCCTGGGAAATCCCTCCATTTTGTCTTCAGCTGGCTGAAGAGAGAGCCTCTCCACCCCTCAAGGATACCTGAAAGAAACTGGAACAAAGGATAGTAACTATGAAGTGTGACTGATTGCTGAACCCAGGCTAGAAGGAGGCTAGTCTGTAAAAGAGGCTTATTGGAACATCTCTTAGGGTGAGATTTCACTTGTATTCAGTTTCTTACTGTATTAGGTTTAGACTTGTGGTTTTATTTCATTGCGCTTGGTAATTCACTTTGTTCTGTCTGTTATTACTTGGAACCACTTAAATCCTACTTTAATTTAATAAAATCACTTTTTACTTATTAATTATCCCAGAGTATATATTAATATCTGGGGGAGAAAGGGAACAGCTGTGCATCTCTGTCAGTGTTATAGAGGATGAACAATTTATGAGTTTATCCTGTATAAGCTTTATGCAGGGTTAAAAGGATTTATTTGGGGTTTGGACCCATTGGGAGCTGAGCGTCTGAGTGTTAAAGACAGGAACACTTCCTTAAGCCATTTTCAGTTAAGCCTGCAGCTGGTTCAGAGCTGGGTTTAGGGTTTGCCGCTGGCTAGCGTGTTAGCACATCAGTTGGCAGCCCCAAGGGGCTTTCTGTGATCAAACCCGTCACAAGTGAGTCCTGGATGGAGCCTACACTCTGCATTCCTATCCCAGCCCTGAGCCCCCTAGCGCACCCAAGCTCCCACCAAGAACCCACACCCCAAACCTTTTGCTGCACCCCAACCTCCTGTCCCATCCCTGGCCCCACCCCCTCAGCTGAAGCTGCACCTCTCCAACACCCGAATCCCCTGCCCCAGCCCTGAGCCCCCTCCTGCATTCCAAAACCCCAGTGCCCCCAGAAAATGTAATAGCGCTAGGCTCACAGGAGGGTTAATCTGGCCCTGGTTGCTGCAGCGTTGGTTCCTGTTGTATAATACAGAGGAGAACATGGTACAGATTTGTTATTAGTTAATGTTTATATTAAAGTAGCATCCAGATACCCTGGCCAGGCCCCACGATGTAAGACAAAGACAGGATTCTTGCTCCAAAGACCTTACAATCCCAAGATTGCAGACAGTGGATGTGGGCAAAGGCAACATAGTGCCTGAGGCAGCTGTACAAAATAACAACCCTTTTTTACAGGGGCAGTTTCTAGGATTGCAGTGTTTGGGAATATGGCCTGGCCCTTTTGGCATCCCCCTAAACTCTATCCCTGGCACATTTGTGGGAAACTCTATGACGGAGTTGGCTAACTAGTGGAATGTAATGTAGTTGTTGGCAAATAAGTCATTTAATTATTCAGCATTTGGTATTTATCATTCCTTATTCTCTTGCTCAAAGAAGTTCCAGTCATCCAATGAAAAACCAGAAGCAAGAACATGTGTCTTAGGTAAACAACCATACAGGACAACTAGCAAATAGGACAAAACTCAGATACAGTGATTTATGTGAGTAACAGCTCACTCCCCAAATAATCTCATTGACTTCAGTAGGAGTAAGATACTGCTCAGTATATCTAAAGGCATTAGAATCTGGGTCATAATAAAAAGTGAATATTCTAAGAGCTAGATTCTGCCACCCTTACTCGTATGGCTATTTATCATCGAATATTAAGGTTGGAAGAGACCTCAGGAGGTCATCTAGTCCAACCCCCGGCTCAAAGCAAGACCAATCCCCAGCTAAATCATCCTAGCCACAGCTTTGTCAAGCCGGACCTTAAAAACCTCTAAGGACAGAGATTCCACCACCTCCCTAGGTAACCCTTTCCAGTGCTTCAGCATCATTCTTGTGAAATAGTGTTTCCTAATATCCAACCTACACCTCCCTCTCTGCTACTTGAGACCATTACTCCTTGTTCTGTCATCTGCCACTACAGAGAACAAGCAAACTCTTTGGAACATCCTCTTTGGAACCCCCCTTCAGGTAGTTGAAGGCTGCTATCAAATCCCTCCTCACTTGTCTCTTCTGCAGACTAAATAACCCCATTTCCCTCAGCCTCTCCTCATAAGTTATGTGCCCCTCTAATCATTTTTGTTGCCCTCTGCTGGATTCTCTGCAATTTGTCCACATCCCTTCTGTAGTGGGGGGGACCAAAACTGGACGCAATACTCCAGGTGTGGCCTCACCAGTCCCAAATAGAGGAGAATAATCACTTCTCTATATCACCTTCACTTTACTCAACATAAGTAAGGTAACAAAATCTGCCTTGGTGAACACTTTAAAAAATGACCTGTTTTTCGGACATCAGGATCAACTGGCAAACTATTCATGGGCAGAAATGGGGATTAAATGTACTGGTTATATTTTTCACATTTTGACTATCTCCACTCTGCAAAGTGAAGCTCAAGATCTTTTCTAAGCTCTCTGGTCTTCTTCTGCAGAGTGTGTGAAATCATACGCCCCACCATATTTAAGCCTGTCACTAGCAGCTACAGTATTACTATTTTCCACAAGTTCCCAGCTGTTTTCTTTGTGAGAATGAAAAGATATTCGTTCCTTGCCAATGAAGTAAATGGAATTGCCATTTTCCATTTACCTCAATGGCCAGCTTGACTTTTATTCATAATATTATTTGTTAATGCAAATAAAATGACTTAGTCCCGGCAGGAAAGAGTAATTGTTTTTATTGAGCAGAATATGAGTGTCAAAATATTCAGTCTTTCCACCAAGATCACAGCTGTTTTGGTTTTGAAATTCAAGTTTCAGAGGATATTGAAATTGCTGATGGTTCCCACCTTTTCGAGAAGACCAAATTCCCACTTTTCTGCTCTTCCTCTGGGGCTTGTTACTCAATAATCTCTAAAAAATAAATACCGAAAGAGACACGTTTCCCCCACCCTCCCCACTTCCTATTCTTGCTTTCCAGCTGGAACCCTGAATCCAATTATAAACTCATTAAACAGTGGTAAAATGTTCTAATCTTGAAGTGCTTTATCAGAACTAGATCATTTTACAGGAGACCTGGATGATAATGACAGCAATAGCCTACAGTGTACACAGAGAGATCTTACAGAAACAATTGTTATAACAGCTAGGGGATTTTTAAAGAACTTATTGAAGAGGTTATATTTTATAATAAAATCTGCCTCTCTTCCACTTGGTTTCCACTAAAAACAAGACCAAAAAATGTTGAATTACTTAAGCTTAACAACCAAAACAGATAGCTTTACAATGCCTATCAAATCTAATATTCTCAGCCAGGTGAGAGATGTGACTTCGGGCTTGGCTTCACTAGAGCGGGGAGAGGTCGATCTTATGGTGATCGATTTATCGCATCTCGTCAAGACGCGAGAAATAGATCACCAGTGGCGCCCTCATTGACTCCATAACTCCAGCTCGCCAAAAGGCGCAAGCTGGAGTCAACGGGGGAGCACGCCACCGACTGCCGCCACCGTGAGGACGGCAGGTAAGTCGGCTGTAGATACACTGATTTCAGCTGCGTTATTAACGTAGCTAAAATTGTGTATCTACAGTCGATCCCCCGCCCTAGTAAGGACCAGCCCTTAGAGAAGTGTTTTGGCATTAATGTTTCTTCAGCCCATTGGAAAATAATAAAGCCCAGCATGACACACCTTCAAGAAGTCTGATTTTCAGAGGGCAGCGCTTTCCAAAAATCAGGCCATGTTAAGCTGAGCAGCCCAAACCTGAGATACCCTATATCACTAGCTGCTTTTGAAAACTTCTGACCCAGAGACTTGCAAGTTTGAAGAACAATGAGACTGCTGCTGTCTGCTCATCTATTTACTTGAGGACATTCTGGAAAATTAAGCCAAATTAGCTAAAGGTGTGAATTTAAAAAGAAACAAACCTCTGTGGACAAAAGTGCTTGCTGTACATTTTATAGTGCTCTAACTTGCTGGCTCAGGGTGTGAAAATTCACACCACCCCTTGAGTGCAGCACATCTGAGCGCTTTAAAGATCTAGTGTAGACAGACTCCCAACACTGGCAGCTGTGCTCCCAGTGCTCGGAGCTAATCCCCTCCTGGAGGTGGATTACTAGGAGTGCTGGGAGAGTTCTTCAAAGCGCTGCTGTGGGACGTTCCTGCGACAACACTTTGAAGTTTCCAGTGTAGCCATGGCCCAAAGTGAATCAGGCTAAAGAGGAGTAAAGCCCCTTCACTTATGAAGGACAGCTCCACGTGGAGGTTTAATGCACATTAAATTCACACATTTAGTTAAATTGGTCCCAACCTGCTGTGCAGACAACCCCTTACATATTTATATACCCATTACTACAGTAGCTGAGCACATCACAGTCTTTACTGTATTTATCCTCACTACCTCCCTGTGAGGTAGGGAAGTACTATTATCTCCATTTTACATATGGGGAACTGAGGTGCAGAGAGACCCAGGGCACATCTATACCAACAGTTAGTGTGCAGCAAGCTGGGGTGTAAATCTACCATGCACTAGTCTGTCCATGTGGTCCCTACTAGATGCACTAAAAGTTCAATAATCCACTTTGAAATGGGAGTTTATCAAAGCGCACTGGGAATTCACAGTGCATGGCCATACGGTACATATGGGCACTTAGTACATGGAAGGCTAGTTAGACATAGATTTACACCCTAGTTTGCTGCACACTAACTGTTTTTGTAGACAATCCCTAAGTGATTAAAAATGAAAGCTGAGATTCTTGAGCAATAGCCTGATTCCAGCAGCTGGAGGCTTTATGAAAAGCACTAAAAACAATTGCAAGTCTCATGAAAAAACATTATGAGAGTTAGCAACACATTTTTAGGTAAACTGCAATGTTAAAATGAAATTTGAGTTAAGTCCAGAAATCAGTGCCAAATGTCCCCAATAATGAGCTGTTCAGCACAGAAAAGTTTTAGCTAACTTAAAACACACAGCCACAAATGAGCGTGTGCGTGCACACACATACACACACACGCCTTTCCCCTTTTTGTGAAATCCCCCAGATCATCTAGTTTTGCTGTAAAGACCCTAGTTCCCCTACTCTCCCCACCACCTCTTTGGTCCATCCCATTTTGGCTCTTTGCTCATTATTTCTCCAAACCCTAGCCAAAACAGACTGTTTTTCTTTGCTATATGTCAGGATCCAGTGCCAGGGAGTTTGGGTTTTGTGAGGGGTTTATGGTTGAGGACTGGATGAAGCACAAAGCATAGAAGGGGCAGAACTTGTTCTCTATCTGACTCTCTGCTTCCAGACACTTCCCCAATCCCTGCACTACTGCCCCCAGCTTTAAATGCTTTTAAAAAGCCAGTTTCCAGATGTCTCCCACCAGGCTAGTAACCCAATATCTTAAGGATTCGTGTACCTATTTTTCTTAAATTTCCTTAACTTCCCCTTCCTCTGCATCCACATCTGACATCAGCCTAACCACAAGTTTGAATAGCTCTTCAGCTGTGTCTTTCATTAACATTCAGACTGTTTTTTGGGCTCAGCATAACTATCACAGTCATTATAAGCACATTATCACAGAATTCAAATCTCTCAGGCCTGGTCGAAGCCAGGCTATTTAATGCTCTTTCTGCATTTTAACATTTCTCATGTCACTCATTGGTGGCAAAGAATGAATCTATACACCCATGTTGACTTCAGTTTATCCCTACACCAGGGATAAACATGGGCCATTATTTCATAACAGTTCACAGAAGTGTGCCAATTACAAATAACTGCAAGTGGCAGATTAGGAATAAACTACACTAGGAATGTAGAACTGTAGCTGCAGTATATTTTTGCGCAGATTCAGCATGTCATGTCTCCTACATCATGCACTTCTTTATTTAATGCATGCATTTATTACCATAGATTATTATAATATTTCTATAAAATAGATTGTTAAAATAAAAGAACCCATACAAAGTGCAGACCAGTACATAGACTGATGCCTTAACTAGAATATTTATAAAGACTGGGATGGCACTCACAGCTTCCCTATGAGCATACAACATGGCAGGGAAGGTTAGTCTGATAGTTAAAGTCCTAGACTGGGAGTAATGAGGTCTCTGTTCTATTCTTAACTCTTCTAAAGACTTGGCCAAGTCCCTTTATGCCTCAGTTTTCCACTATGTTAAAGGGAGACAATAATATTTATGTTCCACTCAGGGAGGTTATTATGATAAATTCATTAATGTGTAGGAGGTGTTCAGACACTGTACTAAGGAGTGTCACAGAAATCTCTCTATAAATATATATTGATATGCATACATACAGTACCACATATTTAGTGCAAATTTGTAACACAGTTGCTTAAGCCAAGATTTCAAAAGTGATTAGTGTTTTGTGTTCTATGTTTGCACAGTGCTGACTACAATGAGTTCCTGGTCCACAACCTGGACAATACAGTAATAAATTAATAAAAATCATCATTATTATTCTGGGTGCCTCCATTTTTGGAGTGCTGAACTTGATACGCCTTAGAATAGCCTGATTTTCAGAAGCTGGATGATGTTCAATATTGTTTGAGAGGCCATCTCTTTTAAGGTAGCTAACTTGGGCATCAATCATTAAGTTACTCAAAAATCACATCTGAAAATTTTGGCCTTACTTTTTATGTGTGCCCCAAAAAAGCTGTATACAAGTGTTATCGGGTGTTATTAATTGAATCATACGTGTCCAAGCTTACCATATTCAGTGAAATAGTAAATTAAGTTTTCCAGTTTTGCTTGAAGATCTTGAAAGTAATTAATAAGAGATTATAATCAATAAAACCTTTCAGCAATCTTTCCAAGTTCCATTTAGGGCTGCTGAATTTAGAATTACTAGGATGCTGGGCATATCGCCAGGCACATTGTCTCCTTCCTTCATATAAACCTAAGGCCCAAACTTGTCAAGGTATTTTAGGCACCTTAATATCTTTAAAAATCTGGCCCCAAGAGCCTGATCCTTCTCCCCTTTGAAGTAGATGGGAGTTTTACCACTGACTTCAAAAACAGCAGGATCAGGGCCCAGATTTATATCCCTATGCATTGTACATACAGTAGGGCATCCAAGTAGCAAATAAATGTTAACTGCAGTTATCACTACAAATTAATCAACTTAGTTTGCTGTTTGCCACTGAGATTTCCAGTAGAATTGAATCATTTCAAATGCATTTCAGTGTTTATATGTTTCTACTCTTTCTATTTTACAAGTGATGTTATTTCTCCCACCCCCATCTTTCCTGCTACAGTTGAACCCAGAGCATTTTAATAAACTGCTTGTTACCCACATCTTTTATCCATGTGTCATTGACTTAAGCAGAGCAGTTTGTCAGGTTAATATTTATACATTTTCTATTTAGAATATTACTTAGCTGATCCGTAACCAGGGGATTATAAGATTGGGGATGAGAATATATTGAGAGCTTGTACTTATTTTCCACGTGCCTGTCTCCAAGACAACTAGACGGGCTGTATTTAAAAGAGTACAAAGCCCAAATGGGTAGCTCATCCAAATCTTTTAGCAAGTGAATGCCCTGTGATTTTGCATTTTCAGGCAGGCCTTTCACTCTACTTCCCTGACATCTTTTACCTCAGGCTCCGATGGGTAAGGAACTTCAAATGCTAGGCCAGCTGATAACTGCAGCTATTAAGATGCTGCTGGTGTAATTCAAGTTTCCTTTTGTCTCTGGTTTTATGCATTCTAGCTGGAGAGTTTCACTATTCATAGTCATATTTAAAAGCCACAGTGATTTTTTTCCCTTCTCACTCAGACTTGGCAATTATTAGCTACATTCTGTCTTCAAGGAATAGGCCTGTGTCTGTTGAAGTGAATTTTTAAAAAGCACACTCCACCTTGTTGTGCCTAGTGCATAATTTTTACAAAAGCATAACACCTGATCATGACAAAAGGTTCCTTGCAGCTATAAATCAGCAACAGAAAATGCCTCCTCAATCTTTTCAGACATTCCTCACCTAGTACTATTAGAGGGATAAGTGGAGGAGGTAATATATTTTCTTGAACCAACTTCTGTTGGTGAAAGAGGCAAACTCCACAGAGCTCTTGTTCAGATCCGATATTACCTCCCCCACCTTGTCTTTGATATGCTAGGACTGACATAGCTTCATGAACACTGCAAACACATAATATTAGGCAGACCTCTGCCAGCTAGACAACAACACGCTGCAGCTCCTTCATAATAGCAAACCATGGTACAGCATTCATCTGAAATTTAGTTCTACACACACAAAGTTCTCAATTCCCCACCCCTTCAGCTATATCCAGACTATCACAGTAGAGCAGGAATGCAGTGTTTCACTGGAAAAGTCCCTCTGCTCTAACATACTTTTTTTTTTTCTTTAATGATTACATTAGGGACAAAGTTCCTGGGAGAATCTGGCTCTGGAGAAGAATGCAAGCACATTTCACTGGGAGATTCAGAGTGTGTTTAATATAAAAATCAAGTCAAGGAAAACCACATATTTAGATGGGCAACGATAGTAAGATCAGGTAGTTTAGCGTTAGGCGAAGCTAACCATGTAACACTCCTGATCATTTATTCTGTCTGGAGTGTAGTGCCAATTTTTATCAAGACTGTTTCATTCCTTTGAACTTGATAATCATTAACTTTATGATTCAGAAAAACCTTTGGGGGCACGGGGAGGTTCATATTCTAAAAGGAAAATATCTTTAGATTCAAAACCCAGGAAACACTGCCTCCCCTGTCCCTTTCCTTACAAGATTTATCTAGCTTAATTTCAGGCAACTCTTGCTATGCATTGCTCTATTTGTGATCTCCATCTACAAAGTTATTCGAGGTAAAAGGAGAGCATTCCAGCCAAAATTTTGACAAGATTTTATGTGCTGGCACTTTTGAAGTTTCATAGTCAGTTAACCCAGGAATGAGGGCAACATCCTGCTCTTGGACCCATACCGCAGACCCCTTATTATCCTTATTACACCGATTTCTATAAAAATAACTGCTGGGATAGAGAGTGAAGAGCAGTACTTTACCTAGGTGTTTGTGGGGTAATGATCAGTGCTAGTTTGGATTTATTGCAAAACATTGCTACTGAGTACAAACAATACTCCAAAAAAACAAAACAAACACGCAAACAAACAAAAGCTAAAACAAGCCAACAAAATAAATATACAATACAATGGATGAATGAATGTACACAGATGAAAAATGGATCTTAGCAGACATTGTCTCCAGATTCTCTCTTCTCTAAAGCTAACTGTGGCATCAAGACAATAGATAGGAATATAGGATCATTAGTGCCACCAGTAATTATATAACCCTTCTTGAGCCTGAGGTACAGTTAGTCAAATATTTTCCATAAAAACATTTTTTGATGCAAAATGGCTTTTTTAAAATGGATATTTGCATCGGAAATGCCTGCTTTTAATTACATTTTTCAGGTTTTTGTTGAAAAACATCAAAAAACAAAAAGGTAGTTGCTGGGTTTGGTTTGAATAGCCTCAGTTCTGATTTTGTCCTGCCACTTGATATTGAGCAGCTGACCAAGATGAGCATCAAAAACATCTATTTGTGTTCTTCAGTCTTCCTTAGCAGCCGTGTTTCACTTGTGTAGAACAGAGCTGGTATAACAGTGGTTCTATAGATCTGTCCATTTGTAGCAAGCTTGTCCCAAATTTGATCCCAGAGCAGAACTTTGCCCACAAAGTCTGCAGAAACAATGGACACTTGTGTGAAATGCTGGCCCCACTGAAGTCAATGGCAAAACTCCCACTGACTTCAATAGAGACAGGATGTCACCTTTTATGTTTAAAATAAACTTGATATTAATCAAACTGTGTGGTGGTGCAAACATCGAAAAGGACAGGAAAAGAATAAAAAAGTTCCTTGTAAGGTTAGAAATGTGATTTTGGCTGGAAAAGTGCAAATTAATATAGATGGGGAGAAATTATGTGGTAAACACATAATGAGAAAGAGAAACCTGAAGAATAGTGGGAAAGGGTATTGGGACAGGGGGTGGGAATAACCATGGTGAGGATAGAAAATATCAGATTAGCACTAATACAATGTAGGAGCAAAAAACTTAATTTTTTTCTTGTGATTGCATAGAATTGTGCCGTAGAACAGGGAAGAGCATAGATCCTGTATTATCAGAGGGGTAGCTGTGTTATTCTGTACCACAAAAACAACAAGGAGTCCAATAGCACCTTAAAAACTAACTGATTTATTTGGTGTGACAGGGTCAGATCAGAAGGATATAAGAGAGTGCTGGAAGGCAGGTATATTAGTATCAAGATGTGCAGGTCCCTGTTCCCTGGATAGCCAAACAAAGGCTACTCCAGGCCAATCAAGACACCTGGGGCCAATTAAGAACCTTCTAGAAAGGAGTAGAAACAGCTAGCCTGATTGGGACACCTGAAGCCAATCGGGGCTGGCTGAAACCAGTTAAAAACCTCCCAGTGGGCTGTGGGTGTCAGGAGCTGCGGAAGGAAGTTGTGCTGTTGGTAAGACTGAGTGGTGGACAACATATCCTACAGAAGGAAGTAGGCCCTGAGGTAAGGGTGAAGTGGAGTTTGAAGAAGTGGGGACTGCTGTGGGGAAGTAGCCCAGGGAATTGTATTGTGTTTTGTGGATAAAAGGTCAGCCATCTTAGCTGATACTATTAGGGTCCATGGGCTGGAGCCTGGAGTAGAGGGTGGGCCTGGGCTCCCCCCTTTTCCATCTTCCATACTGGCCTGTGATGAAGGTAACTCACTAGGCGGTGACTCTTGCCAATTATACTGAGAAAGGGAGGTCACTCTGGGGCCTAGATGAGTTTCTGAGGCCCCTAAATCTGCCAGGAAGCACAGGACCCACAAGTACAAACTTGGAGCTTTGTCACATTGGGCATAAGCTTTCGTGGGTAAAAAAATCACTTCTTCAGATGCATGCAAATAAATCTGTTAGCCTGGTAAGGACAGAGTAGGCAATTGGGGACATCCCAGGACAGGAGCCAGGAGGAGCACTGTGCCAGGGATGAATTACCTGAGAAGGACAAACTGGAGTTGGACCTAGTATCGCTGCTGCCCAGAGCTGCAGGGGTTATAAGTATTGGGGCTTGTTACTTTGCATTGGAAATAAGGAGGGAGGCTGTTAGCTAGTTAAGTGGGGATCTGGTTGCTCTGTGTGGCTTTGCAGAGAGCGGCAGAAGAGGGCACCAGAGGGGTTTGTTGGGGAAAGTTCATTGGCACCGAAGATGACCAGGAGCACGCAAGACCCACCGCTGGACTGGAACTTTGCCTAGGACTCTTGAACTCCCTGTGCAGACACATTACGGAAAGTAATTCACATGAAAAACATAATTTCAGCTATACATACAAAATGATGGTGTAAATTAGCTGTTACCATTCAAGAAAGAAAACTTGGAGTCATTGTGGATAGTTCTCTGAAAACATCCACTCAATATGTGGTGGCATCAAAAAAGCGAAGAGAATGTTAGAAACCATTAGGAAATGGATAGATAGACAATATCATAATACCATTATATAAATCCATGGTACACCTACACCTTGAATATTAAGTGCAGTTCTGGTCACCCTATCTCAAAAAAAAATTAGAAATGGACAAGATACAAAGAAGGACAATAAAAATGATTAGGGGTATGGAACAGCTTCCATATGAACAAAGATTAAAAAGACTGGGACTGTTCAGCTTGGAAAAAAGATGACTAAGGGGGGATATGATAGAGGTCTATAAAATCATGAGTCGTGTGGAAAAAATGAATAAGGAAGTGTTATTTACCCCTTTACATAACACAAGAACCAGAGGTCACCCAATTAAATTAATAAGCAGCAGGTTTAAAATAAACAAAAGAAAGTACTTCTTCATAGACTGCATAGCCAACCAGTGGAACTCATAGCTAGGAGATGCTGTGAAAGCCAAAATATAATGGGGTTCAAAATATAACTGGGTAAGTTCATGGACGATAGGTCCATCAATGACTATTAGCCAAGGAGGTGCACAGTGATGTAACCCCATGCTGTGCACGTCTGTAAGCCTCTGACTGCCAGATGCTGGGACTGAACAGGGGATGATTAATTGATAATTGGCTGGTTCCATTCCCTCCCTTTGAAGCATCTTGTATTGGCGACTTTCAGAGGGCAGGATACTGGGCTAGAGGAACCACTGGTCTGACCCAATATGGTCACTAACTTATTAACTGTTCTTATTAACTTTACAAGAAAAACTGTTCTTACTAATTATTGGGGGTAGTCGTGGTAGTCTATGTCTACAAAAACAAGGAGGCCGGTGGCACCTAAAAGACTAATAGATTTATTTGGGCATAAGCTTTCGTGGGTAAAAAAAATCACTTATTCAGATACATGCAAATAAATCTGTTAGTCTTTAAGGTGCCACTGGACTCCTTGTTGTTTTTGTTATTAACTTTACAAGAAAATAAAGATTTGAGTCAAAGCCTATTTCATTTAGTGGGAGTTTTTCGATTGGATCAGAAGCTAAAAGAGCTTAAAATGCATCACTTAAACTTTATGGGGACAATAACAGTCTCTCTATATATGCTTTTGTTTTAGAACAAAAGAACAGCCATAATGGGTCCATCTAGCCCAGTATCTCATCTTCCAACAGTGGCCAATGCCAGATGCCCCAGAAGGACTGAACAGAACTGGCAATCTCCAAGTAATCCATCCCCTGCCACTCACTCCCAGCTTCTGGCAAACAGAGGCTAGGGACACCATCCCTGCCCATCCTGGCTAATAGCCACGGATGGACCTATTCTCCATGAACTTATCTACTTCTTTATAAAACCCTGTTATAGTGTTGGCCTTCACAACATCCTTTGGCAAGAAGTTTCACTGGTTGTAGAATTCCAAATAAATAACATAAATATATCTGAAGGGTGTAAATTGTGCTGGAAGATATTTTGAGAGAAGCTGAACTGACCCTTCTGTACATCTTATGGCTTATCATTAATGAAGCATTTACAGTGCTTTTGTGGATACCCTATTCGGTTGCCCATGCTTCATGTTCTTGCCTACAATGAAAGGGAAGAATTATTTGGAGCAGTATACGAGTTATAACTGGGATAAAACTGACTAAGGGAAAATTCAGATCAAGTATTAAGTAAAACTTCCTGACAGTCAAATCTATTAGACTGTGAAAAAATATCTCTAGAGAAGTGGTGCAGCTCCATCACTTGTCACATTTAAAACTAGATTGGACAATGCACTAATAACCATACTGCAGGTAGCAATTCTGCATTGTTGGGGGATGGACTAGAGACCCAGGAGATCTTTTACATCTCTTTCTATTACTCTGTGAAGTAGAAAAACTGCAGTACATACCATGGTGCTATTAAAGGGTGAGCAACAGATGAAGAGAACTACAGCATTAGTGAAAAAGAGATGACTAGATCTTGGAAAAAGATAACTGCAGATTGGTCCCAATCCTCAGCTAGAGTAAAATGATTGACAGCAGCCCAGGATTGGGGTAATTTGTTCTAATGACTTGACCTACAAATTCAACATGAGATCCGAGAGTCACTTTGGGTTCTTTCCATCTTGGTGGTTGGGGGCCTGTGACATACGGAAGGCCAGACTAGATGTTCTAGTGCAGGGATCGGCAAGGTTGGCACGCGAGTGCTTACTCAGAGTAAGCACCCTTAGCGGGCCCTGCTGCTTTATTTACCTGGCATTTCGCCGACCGCGGCTCTCACTGGCCCCCAGCTCGCCATCCCAGTCCAATGGGGGCTACGGGAAGCGGCGTGGTGCTGGCCGCTGCTTCCCATAGCCCTCATTGGAGCGGACGGTGAGCCGGGGCCAGTGGGAGCCGCGGTCAGCGAAACGCCACATAAATAAACCAGCGAGGCCTGCTAAGGGTGCTTACCCTGCAGTCCCGAGTGCCAACGTTGCCGATCCCTGTTCTAGTGGTTCCTTCGGGCCTTTAATTCTTTGATAGGATTTTCTAGGATAATATCACCGGTGATACAGGTTCTGCAGGCCAATCAAGATCTTCTGTGTTATTTGTGCAACTTAAGAAAAGACTATTTTCCCCATGATAACAGCATAGGTCAAATTCTGTCCTCACCATGTGCAGCCTGCTGAAGGCAATGTGGTTACACCAGATGCAAGTCCAGGCAGGATTTGGCCTATATGTTGCCTGCCATACGTTGCTATATGTCATAACTATTCATCAGCAGAATTCACACTATGCCACTGACCTGCCAATCAAATTGGTACTGAAGCATTTCACTCTGTATGACAAACAAAGCAAAAACAACAAAGCTGTATGTGAAGAAGAGCTGCTTATATTTCTATATGTCTGTCAACTCTTTAACAAAGGATTTGAAGAAGGGAGAATATGAGATTAATTCAGTGTTCTGAATTGTTAACTAGCACCTCTGAAATGGTAACTAAAGTTCTTTTAAATTATTTTATTTGCTATTACCTGAAATCTTTACGTTCTGTGTGTGCACATGGAACACCAACAGACCCCAGTAATTGGCAGGCAGGATCAAACTGGGACCTCTGGAGCTTAGTGCATGAAACTTTACTGCATGAGCTAAAAACTAACTGGCTACTAGCTAAGGCTGTATAGCAGACTCATTTTATCTCTCTCTTTAAGTGGTCTCAGTGCCTTTAGCTGGGCAGAACACCATACCCAGAAGGTGTGTGGATTATACACACCTTCTGAAAAGAAATGCCTTAAAAAAAAAGAGAGGGGTTAATGCCCTAATTTGTTGTTCAGCTTAAATTGAAATGATAAAGACGTTAGAAGGTTTTCTGTAAATAAATCAGAATCTTAAACTCCCCTACAGAGACCCCGGACTGGAACCGCTAATTTTACTCAGGAAGGAGTTTTATCCCAGCTCACTGTTTAGGTTTCTATTCCACCTCACCCCACAAAAGAATGGATAATAAATGACCTCATAATTTCTCATTACTTGGCAGTATGTACACCTTTAAAAACATGTTTTCTGATTATTTATATACAAATTTATAGCATTGATGGTATAGTTAAACTTGAGAACTGCAAAACCTGAACTTGAATTCATTAAATTCTACTAACACATTTGACAGGATGCTAAAATCTGGTTGTAATGCATCTTGTTATAAATTCACACGTTCCTGTCAGAAAACCCTCACATTAACCTACACTATTAATTGTGAAGGGTGTGTACTTCTCTTTTTTAAAACATGTGCATGTATGTTATTTTTCATGTGACAGTTAGATGGTAGAAAATCATTCCAAATCCTAAAACATGCAAATCTGAATGAGGAGACTCTAACAATTCTGAATATTAAGGGAAATGTTTTCATCATTTGGGAAGTTACATGTGTAAATTCAATAATTGTTAATGAGAACTGAGTGGTAAAAGATCAAAGACTTCAATGCTGCATATTTTGCACAACTACATTGAACTATTCACCTGATAGTAGAATCAGAGGGTTTCCCATTTGGGGTCAGCTATGTTTGAAAGAGCTTTTGATCTTAAATCTGCATAGGTCCAAAGGCTCATGTGTATATTACAACATCAAATTAGGCCTGAAAGGCTCACTAGGGAGGTGGGGAGGAAGTGCCACTATATCCTCGGTTGAGAAGATCCAAAAGCAAAATGAACAGCCGTTTAAAATAAAACCTATACCCTTTCCAATATGCTCTTGACACATTGAAAACAACATGCACAACCTTATCCACTAACTCCTATGCAAAGAAGGAACTTCACAAACCATCAGGCTTCCCCCTTTCATTTTAAATTGTAAAGCTACAACTCTACCTCGTGGTGGTGAGAGCCTGGACTTTCTGGTGCTAATGCAAAAGATATTAGCACTTGGTGGTAGAGGAAATGACAAACCTATTAACTCCAACAGGCTACGAAAAAGAACAAAGTTCCCTTGCTAACATTTTCTTGGGACATAATATATAAGTATGTTTCTGGTGGTTTTATTCAGACAGAAAGACTTGTTGGGTTTTCCTTTTGATTTGCTGATATCCCTGTCTCCTGTTGCTTCTCCTTGATGTGTGTTAAGGGAGACTGATTATAAACACTGATTAATTTTACCTAATACGTAGGCCAGATTCTCAGATGATATAAAATGCCACAGTACCATTCACTTCAATTGAGCTACATCAGTCTGTACCAGCCAAGGATCTGACTTTTTAAGAATCAGCTTTGAAAATCGTATCTCAAAAGTCCTTGGTTTTCAGTAATAAAAGCTACAAAGTGCACGCTGACCTGTAATGATCACAAGTTTATTTGCTCATGATTTGGGAAGGAAGGAGATTTAAATCTTCATTGTTACTTAAATGGGGCTTAATTAACTTTAGGACTTTAGTAAAAAACAAACACACACACACACATAGATAACGTCACCCAATATCCTGCAGGGCTTTGGAGCTTTGCAATGACTTCTAAAGTGATGTTCCTTCTTTCTTCCTCTGCTTTCTATCCACATCACGTATCTCAAGCAAACACCACACGAAAAGACAAGCAGCATGATATTTGAAAGTGTTTGTGTGGCTTGAGACTACAGTATATTGAAGGCAACTGACAGGCACCAGAACATTTTACGTGTCATATACCATTTTAATATTGTCTGGTCATTGCAGTAACCAGTTGTCTTTCTTCCGTTCTTTACAAGTGGGCCTTCCATTCCTAGCCATTACCTGTACTATATAATGCCAGAATCTGCCTTCAGTTGCACCTCCCTTCAGAATGAGCCAAACAGGGAATTGTAAATACATACCTAAGAGCACAGTTTGGCATGTCAATAGCTGAAAAGAGCAATGCATATTGCTTTGCCTTTCACTACCGAGCTTCTTTAAAGGTTTTTTTGCAGTTGGGCACAAAGTTGTTCCCTGATCCTGCAATCTGATCTTTTTGAACTGACTCTTTCGCTGGAGGGGATTCACTGTGAAGTCAATGTGGCTACACATGGGCTCAGGAGTCCATTCAAGTGGGTCAGATTACAGGCAGGAAGCCATAACATGTACTTCTGTGATAGAGACTATTCACCAGTGGACTTTGTTTTGAGACTGCCATATCAATTTCACTCTCAGGGCCTGGTACAAAGCCAATTGCAATCAATGGAAAGATTCCCATTGACTTCACAGAGCTTTGGATCTAGCCCTGAAGGTGAAGAGTATTTGAGCTGTAATTGCAGGCAGAATGGCTCCTTATCATTTAAAACTATTAAGTTCTTAGTCCTCGGCCAATATGTGAAAGGAGAACAAATCTATAAAATATTTGAAAAAAATAGAACTTCCTTTTCAACTTTGGCATCATGCCAAAGCCCAAAAATTGTAATGCTGGTTGGCAGGGTTAAAACTGCGTTATGAAAAAGAGGTATCAAAGAGAAAATACCCTAGAAAATTAAAAGCTTATTTTATTAATCTGATTTGCAGTTGTCTGCGGTTGGGGCTCCATCAATAGAGCTTTTATAAACAATGATGAGGCAGCTCATTAAATGAAAATCTTTACCAACAGCAAAGATGAATTCTGGTTTTCAAATGGAACAGGTTAAACTAACTTGAATCATATATTAACCTTTCACTTTCAAATATAGTAGAACTAACCCCATTGAACATTGATAAAAGGACTTTCTATAACAAAACTTTTATTTACCACATACAAAACATATACTTGATTTGATAATCATCCTGGCCCATTACTTGGGACCTTTAAACTAGACTGAAATACAAACTAGTAAACATAATATAGAGAACAATCCTCTACTGGCCTGAAGATGTGCTAGAAGACCTAACAGATCTTTTCCATTTGTAACTTCAGTGGTTCTAGAACAACTGGGTTATTATTCATAAAGAGAGTCATAGGTATGCATGCTGCTTTAGAATTGTCCTTCTGAAGTGAATTAGCATCCTCTTAGTCATTATGTTTAATATTTGACTGTGGATTCTGTGAGCCAAGGTGGGTGCAGTACTATCTTTTATTGGAGCTGGAAAAGCTCTGTGCTGCTCGAAAGCTTGGTTCTCTCACCAATAGAAGTTGGTCCAATAAAAGGTATTACCTCACCCATCCTGTCTCTCATCTCCTGAGACTGACACAGCTAGAACACTGCTGATTCTGCATCACTTAAGGCTTGATCTAGTTTTTTCTAAAGTCAATAGCAAAGTTCCCATTGGCTTCAAAGGAATAGGATCAAACCTTAACTGCTCATGAAGAGCTATCACCGGTGTGCCATGCAACTAGTTTGGGGCAAGTTGATAATCTAGCCCTCCAAAAAAATGAAGTGTGCATTTTAAAGTTAGTTTCCTGCAGAGTACCAATTAGTGCCATGTGTGGAGGTGGTACATTTTTCATATGTGGACAGACACCATCCAGTGCGAACTGGACTGAGAACATCTTACTTTACTTAAGCCCACAACCAGCCATCATATAAAACACATTTTGGTCACTGACACTCCAGTTTAGGTTTAAACAAGCAAACTGGAGGTGAAAAGCTCCACATATGATTGACAGTCCCCTGACACATTCAGGATCATTGTGCAGAATGGTTTAAATTTTAAAAAATAAAAATATACAGTACATTAATATTTTATATTTTTGACCAGAACAGGTGTGTATGAAGCATCTCATCTTCAACTTAGTGTACAATTACAACAAGCAATGTTCTTACACACAGCCCAACTGTACCCTAGGGAGCTTCTTGTCTTGTTTACTCTGGCAAAGATTACTATAGCATCACCTTGAATATTAGAAACAGTGTTAGAGCCCTACTGATTTCTTGGTTTAATAGTGAGAAAATATAAAAACACGTTGGATTTCTGTGACCCCATCCACCCAAGTAAAACAAACCAGTCAGGCATTACAATTCCCTTCAGAAATAGATAAAATATGCCCATTTTAGAGATTAGTGACATGCCAAGATCATGCAGTATGCAATGGAAGAGCCAAGATAGTTTTTCCTTATAAGTAGTATTTATATTACCATACTGTCTAGAAACCCCAGTCAGGTATGGAGTTTCACTCTGCTAGGTAACGTACAAACACACGGTGAAATGGCAGTCCCTTACTTAAAGGATTGGGAGGCGAAGGAGAGGTTAAAAGTGACTTTCCCAGCATCACACAATAGGTAAGTTACAGAAACACATGTAGAGCCCAGGTCTTCTGTACCCCTGTTGGGGGCCCAGACTTTCTCTGGCTATCAGTCACTCACTTGCTTTAAACACTAGATCAAATTGCTTATAAATATCACCACACTCCTACCCTATAGTCTCTCTGTATATTCGGTATATCGGTCCTTATGATTTTCACCTGCATTTTACATTCCAACCAATGTTGTTAAAAATATTATATTTGTATTCCCCCTCCTGTTACACATGCAATGTGCCATCATCATGTATGAGATACTCATGCTCACTTGCCTCTGCAGCTGGTACCAGTGCTGCTCCAGGAGCTAGATGCTGGGAATGTACAAGAGCGAAGTAAACCTCACTCTTTTCACTCTGGCTGAAGCTACCACCTCCACTGGGGTGGCCCAAGGCACATAAATGCCTTGAAATTGCCCCCAATTCTGATACTCCTGAAGGCTGATGTATGGAACCACCTTCCAAGCCCCCTTGCCCTTATAGTGATTTTTATTTGCTTTTGGTTCTCTCCCTTTCATTTCTGATACACTGTATTTAATGATAAGATAGAAGGCTGCCTTTCAGGAACAGTCAGCATATGTTATTTGCTGCATCTGAAAAGCAGGTGCTCTCCAGCCAATGTGCATATTTGGAGCAAATTCCTGTTTTGAAATGCAAATGATTTAGCAGCATCTGCATAGTTTGAGATAAAGCCGTTAACAATGAATTAGTCCTTGCTTTATGCAATTCATTATCAGGAGACTATGACCAAGCCAACAACATCTTTGGAACATAATGGGATCTTACCAAACAGGTAGAGAGTCTTTATTCAAACCAAGCACTTACATTTACAGCCACTCTGCTTTTGAGGACAGAATGTCACAGCAATAATGTACAGTTTAATTTAGTTTATTGGTGTAACTAACCATCTTAGTAAGATTTTGTTACAAAGGGGAAAAACCATATCTAATATAAAGGGGTACAACTGTCTTGAAGTTTTACACCAGGTCTGAATTTGGCCCAAAGAGTAATATAATGACTGACATTTGGATAGGTCTGCTTCCTGTTGGATTTGCTTTAATTACCTAAACTGTGTATTCTATGAATGGTTGAAATTTCTGTCCCAATTGTCTTTTCAATGAAAAACGGGGGTTTTGACTAAACTCATATTTTTGTAAAAAGTTTTGGTTTCTGTGAAACTTTTTTTTTTTTTACAAAAAATATAGTTCAAAACCAAATGGTTTTTGTTTTTCAGACGAAAACCAAAATATTTTGATTCAGATATTCAGCTGCAGTGATTAATGGGAATTGTAGTTTGGTTTCATTATGTTCCCATTCTCCTCTATGGGCCAAGTTTCCGAGCTGAACTTCATCCCTCATGATGCACTACAGGCATAGGACTCTCCTGATGCATCACCTCCCCTCACTAACAGGGGAAACTGGTTCATAGTACAGCGTGTTATCTGACCAGGGAGCTTAGCTTAAAGAGCACTTGACAATTTCCTTTTGGGATATCAGGACTGGTTTGTCCCTCTCAGATGTATGAAGCTAAATTTTGCTGACAAAAAGTCTGTGCGTCTTTTTGGAAGAGCAACTCTGATGAATGCTGAAACAATGCTGTCATGATACACTGAATGCGGTATTTTTAAGAGCACTAAATATTGGCTCAATTCTGATCCCACTGAGCTCAGTGGCAAAACTTGCATTGATTTCAATGAGAACAGAGTTAGGCCAGCCCTGAGAGATTTAGGGCTGGATTTTCTAGTATGAAACAGTCAGAAATTGCAGATGGAGAATTCCCCTTTTGAAAGAGAACTCTCCGCTCGTGGAAAACTCAGCCACCTCCTCTGCCAGCCATGCCTCCATCCCACAATCCCTTGTATGAGGAGATGGAGAGGGAATATCAGGGGCATTCCTGGGATGGGGGAGGAGGGGAGAAGAAAGGGTTATGGCACTTATACCACTAAGCCGTTTGCTGTTCTAACTTCTGCTAGGGAGAGGCAGCTGATGATTGACTTCAAGATTCTGCTTGCTATCACATTCTCCATTACATATTTAAGCACAGTGCAGTGGAGAATTAAGGCTATTGGCTCCCTGGAGTAAATGTCAAACACAAAGGCCTCAGCCCTGCAAATGTTTATGCTTAACTTTATACACGACTAGTTTAAATGAAGTCAATAGGACCACTCACATCATAAGATTAACACATATGGAAGTGTTTGCAGGATCAGGGCCAAAGTTTAAAACTATTAGAACTGTAATTATTCTTCCATCCATACACATCACAGGCTAATTAATGAGGAAAAACAGTCTACAGAAATATTTTTGCAGATGAGCCATATCTTTCAAGTTAAGAGAAAGTTATACAGCATGCAGAAAGTAAAGCACTTTTGTTATTTTCTATTGAACATGCTATTATACCACCCTAAAAGTTTTAGCCTTATCATGATACATTTATAATGCTATTTCAATGAAGATGGTCACTATTTTAAAACAGAAAATTATCTCAACCAACCCACGCTACAGTGATGCTGTGGTTACTCATTAATAACTCAATGGTTTTTCCCTACCTGATGCAATTGTTTAATCTCTACCTGCTGATGTCTGATATTCATAATCACTATAGCTGCTAAATTGGGGGGAAGGATATATTTATTTCAAATTTTTTTACTAGCTCTATCCATCAAGGGATACAGTGCATAAAATGGGTGCTCATGAAATTCATTATTCAGTGAATAACATATGATCAGGTATAACAATAACTCAATTTATTGTTCTTATTATTTTTTTGTAATTACTTTAGTATCTAGGACCCTTGGGCATGGACCAGGAGCCCATTATGCTAGGCACTGTACAAACACAGAACAAAAAAAAGAGCAGTCCCTGCTCAAAGGAGATTATAGTCATACATTGGATTAATATTTAACCCTCAGTGTTTATATGATAAACAGCTTGACCTATATTTTCAAAAGTGACTGGTGGTTCTGCATGCTTCCATTTTTAGATGTCCAACTTGATGCACTATAAAGAGCCCTGCTTTACGAAAAGGGTCTAGCACCAACCTCTGTAAATCAGATTACTTTAAGGGATTTCAAGCTGAGCAGACAAAATCACTAGTCATTTTGTAAAATGTAATTCTTCAGTCTTTGACCCTGGATTTTGTTCAGCCCAGGAAATTGTTGCCTCAAAGAAGCCACAGCCTCCTGTTAAAGACTAGGATATCAAATGAATGAAGCAGCAAGGCACACCGTGCTTTGGATAACAACAATTGTTTTTTCATATTTTACTGTATAACATACTCAGAGATAATATAAGTTATAAGTGAGGGGTTGATTTCACTGGTGCCTCAAACCACCATAAGATTCAAAAGCCAAGTGCAGCACCCCAGAGAAGAGGGAGCCCTGTCTCTCTGTGCTGGCTCTCTCATCCTGTTTGAAAGTATTCCACTGCTGAGCTGAAGGGACTGTGGAGTCCAGAAATTATCTGTTCATAATAAATATTAGATTTTAGATCTCCTTTTCAGCAAACCAGTCAGTGTTCAATAAGAACTGAGCTGAGACCAACTTTCAACCATGGCCTCTTGGACTGGCAGACAAATTATTCTTAGTTTAAATTGCAAAGCAGCCTCCTGTTCTAATAGTGCTCCATTCCATGTGACATTCTGAACATTCACATTCTTTTTCTCAGAATAACCTTTAAAAATATGAAACAAAGGGGTTTACTTTAAAAAAATTCCCATTCATGAATCACTTTTCAACTTATTATCATGCTGCCTGCCAGTACTAATGAGACCCAACATTCAATTCCTTCAAGGTCTTGAAGACAGTCTTGTGTCTCCCACAAGGAAATCTCTTATTTAAAAATTAATAAAGAAAAATTAACTGAACTTTTATAGGTACTATGCAAAAATATTTTAAGGTATTTTCAGCATTTATGGTAGTGGGAAAAATAATTATATGAATCGAGGAGAAATGGGGGTTTTTTGTAAGCTTTATCCATACCATAAAGAAGTGGGTGCCCACTGGTATTTTTCAAAACTATTGTTATCCACTTAAGGGGCTGAGACAATTTGGATGGGGAGAAAAGAATGATAATGATTCACTTGGGGTGAGATCCATGCGATGTTCCTAGAAGGTGCAGCGTAGAACTTATGGAGCCACCTTTGTGACCGTCTAACCGTGGGCTGCTCCAGAGGCTGGAAAGATCTCTCATGTAACTCAGCCCAATGAAGTAGGAGGGGACTATCTATGTTATAGCAGCTTCCCAAATGGCCCCATGGGCCTGGAATCTCAGCAATGATGCTGCAGGCTGAGACCCTGCCTCCGGAAGGTCTCCTACATCTGAACTTGTGAGGAGTCCTCTCTGGAGGCAGCCTTATGGCTGTCTTCCACAGTGCTTATGCCAGGGGCTTCCTATTGTTAGGCTTTTGGGGCCCCTTTATACTGCTATGGCTCTTACATGGCATTAAGGGGCCACAATGGGGATAAAGTGCTCACCCTTTAGTTTATTAGTGAAGGTAGAGATTTTTCCCATAATCATCCTTAAAGGTTTCTGATGCATCAGTGAAGAATGCAGCTTTTTAATTTGATGCCAGTAAGAATGAAGAAATATTTGCCTTTAGTCCTAGAGCTAAGTGACTAATTTATAACAAACAACATATAAATAAGGCATATTCTCTTATTTTGCACACAAAATCCACAAGATCACAAATTTCTCAGATTTACTTATTGTGCAAAATTATTAATATTCTGTTTTTTGAGGGTTTTTTTACCTCTATGCATTCATCTTCAAATACTCTATTCTCAATAGTCAGCATTCTCTATTCAAGTTCCACTAGAAACTCGATCCTGCAAAGATTTACACCCATACTCAATTTTATGCACTGAGTGTAGTCCCATTGACATTAATGGGAATACTCAATGTGTAAAGTTAAGCACACTGGCTGTAAGGATCAAAGCCATAGTTAGTTGTGACTTGTCAGCTGAGTCACATGGCACTACTTCTGTTCCTGGAATCTGATCCAAAGCCCACGGAAATCAATGGAAAGATTCTCATTGTCTTGAATGAGATCTAGACCTTAATGAGTTCACAAACTCATTAAAGCTCAGCTGCATGAACACTGATGGAAAGTGAACACCCAAAAGGAGCATGAACATGGCTGAAGTAAAATTATGTGAAAATCAGAAGGAATGCTTGCAGATATTTCTTATGTACCTTAATCACCTCCAAGTGGCACAGTGGTGAAGAAACAACTCAGAACATATGAGAAATTGAATAGATTGATAAAATATTGGAAGACATTTTGTCAATATCCCAGCAGTTGGACCAAGGATCAAAACAGGGGCAAACCTGAACCTGAAAGGAGGAGTTCATAGGTTCTAGTCCAGGGTCAATATCAAAGGTCAGAGTCTGAGTTAGGTTTCAGGATCCAGGTCAGGAGGCAAAGTCCAACTGAAACCAAGATCAAAGCCGAGATCTCAGGAGCAGAAATGGTCATGGCAGCTACAGAAGATCCATTCTGTTGCCTGGATATTTCTTGGAATCCTCCTTGGGTTTATATAAGGTAGAGAGCCATTAGGCTGTTGTCTGTCATACTGGTTGAGACAGGACTTCCCATGGTCTGTGTCCAAGCAAGTCAAGGGGCCATGGAGTACAAGCTGTTTACAGCTGCTTCTCATTGGCAACTCTGTAGGCCTGCATTCTAGACCCATGGCGGTCTTTTATTACCCCCCACCACAAGGAGTGCCCCCGCAAGTCTAGGTTTGCTTGGATGGGCCATATGGAAGGCTGGCACAGGGGCATGGACTTGGGCTCCCAGGTTTGCTCCTCTGGGCTATAGCCCTCCCAGTCTATGAGGTACCAAAGAGAGCCACGTCTGATTTTGAGTGCAGTGTTTAAATGAACCTCATATTCATTATGTCCTAGGATCTTCACCAGAGGGGTCACTGGCTTAGCCCAATGAGCAAAAGGGTTATATCAAGGATACATGCAACACTGGGTATATTGAGGTATCGTGTAACTGAAGCTTCGTGGTCACTCAGTAGATTACCTGGCCAGCCCGGTAGAGACATGGTTGGTGGTGTTTTTAAAAAAAACTCTGCTTGGAGAAGGAGGTTCGACCACTTGTTCTAGTGTAAATTCATGAAGTAGCACAAGTATTGTTCTAACACTCGATTTGCTCATTCAAACTGACCATCAGTTTGTGGATAACAGGTGGTGAATCTGTAAGTGCAGGTCCCAAGCAACTGAAGAGTTTTGTGCCAAAACTACAACACAAACTGCAGCCCCTGATAAGTTGCGACTCATGCTGAGAGTCCATGGAGACAAATTAAATGAGTTACCAAAAGCTGGACTGTTTCTTCTGTAGTGGGAAGATGCACAATAGGGACAAATCTGTCAACTGACAGTCACAGTGAACACTACAATGTGCCCATTAGACATGGGGAGAGTAAAAGACCCAGATAATGGCCACTCAGAGTCTAAATTGGATTTCAGAAGGCAGTAGGGTGCCAACAGGTTTCAAGTGAGTGTCTTGGTCTGGGCACGTCTCAGAGGAATTAACATAGAAGTGGATTGTTGTACACATTTGGGGCCACCAGAAGGAGCAGGCAGACATGTGGAAGGTTTTGAGGTGTGCCAGATGGGCTGCTAATGGTGAGTAGTGACAGAGCCACAATACTTAGTTGGCTCTCAGCGGAACAAACAAGTAGCCCTTGGAATAGAAGAAGCCATCCTGAATCTACTGTTGCCCCAGGCTTGCTGTTTCAAGTTCCTTGGGGGCAGGTTCTCTTACAAAAGTTTTAAGTATTTTATATGGTGATAGACCAGGCCAGGTGGGTACAGCAGAGAAGAAGGCAGATATACTGGCCACTGGATAAGCAGTTTTCTGTTCCCTGAATGACCAGAGTAAGGGCTGTGCTAGAGCAATCAGGAACCTGCTAGAACCAATTAAGACAGGCAAGCTAATTAAGACACCTGGAGCCAAATTAAGATCATACTAGAATCAATTATGGCAGGCAGACTAATCAGGACACCTGGTTTAAAAAGGACCTCCCATCAGTTAGTGGAGGGCATGAAAGGAGAAGTGAGTGGGAAGGTGTGCTGCTGGAGGACTGAGGAGTACAAGTGTGATCAGGCTTCAGGAAGAAGATCCTGCAGTAAGGATAAGAAGGTGCTGGGGGAGGCCATAGGGAAGTAGCTCAGGGAGTTATAGCTGTCACGCAGCTGATACAGGAGACATTATAGACAGATGCTATCCACAGGGCCCTGGGCTAGAAGCCAGTGTAGAGGGTGAGCCTGGGTTCCCTCCATCCCCCAACTCCTGATCAGACATAGGAGGAGTTGGAAAGGGATCTTGTCTTGTTCCCCACTCACTAGGTGCAACAACAGACTGCGGAGATTGTTCTCCATTTCCCCCCATGCTAGCCAATGATAAGGTTAGCTGAATGGACAGTAAGTTTGAGCCTCTAGCACAAGTGGCCAAACTGAGGGCTGTCGTGAAACTCTGAGGTAAGCAAATCTTCCAAAAAGTGCAGGACACACCAAAGCAGAGGAGAACCTTTGTCACAATACCTACACTATTGCCTTTATCAATTAAACCTGTAGTCTTATTAAAACAAATTAGGTATGTTCCATAAAATGTTGACTGCCATAATTGTATTCCTATCCTTTAATTCTTTATCCTGTATCGGTTTCTCCTTTATTTTGCTCAGGATTGATATTCAGGCTAACAGCCTTATCCCAAGTCATTTCACCTGCCTTCCTTTAATATTGACTTATTAGCACAACTCCAGGTCTCTAATTCCTATATTCATACATTCCAAGGCTACTCTTCAGTGAGAAACCTTCTGGTTTTCCTTCTCAGGGGTTTGTGCCAATTTTTTCCTTCAGTTTCAAGGCACTTGGGCTGGCTTCCCCATTTTTAACTCTGAGTTGTTGGATTCATTTCAGCTCAAAGCAAAAGTCAGTCAAACCAGCCAAGTTACACTTGGGGTTGGATAAGAGCCACAAGAAATTGCAAACACTGCATAGTTTTATTCACAAAATCACAAACTGACCAGTTTCACTTGAAAGGACAGAAAACGTTAATAAGTCTTTCTGCAACCTTGCTCTGAGTTTTGAATTTGTAATGAAACCCCCAACAGGTCAATTTTGTACGGTCTGGGTTCATTGCACGTGTTTCACATAGCTCTGTTGCTAATTTCCTATGTGTCTCTTCCACATTGAAAGACTTTTTCAATGCATGCGCAGTAAAACCTCCAAACCAAAGGCAAGAAACCCATCTTGGCCTTGTATGCACTGGGAAATTAACTAGAATACTAACTTCATTCTGGAACCACTACACTGCTCACAACACAAATTAATTATTCTGGAATAAAATTATTATTTCACAGTAGTATCTGCAAAAGGAGCTATTTTAGAATGGCTATTACAGAACAGCGTATTCTGTGATAGCTATGTCAATCCAATGTCCTCTTGTAGACAAGGCCTTAGACTGCTACATGACATCCCTGTAATGTGTTTTACATTTTAACCCTCTTTGATTAATAGGGCTCAATGGATGCAAAGGCAATAATGGAGACTATTTGTATTTACCAAAGTAAAGATCAGTTTGGTCTTTTTCTGTGGTTTCTCCACAGCTTGTGCTTTCAGATGAGAGAGAAGAATTGGCTGTCTCTTTGGCATACTCACATCAGTGAAACATTCAAATTCTGAAATTCTCCATAGTAATTCCTTAGCATTCTAGCTGTCCTGGTAAGGGAAGCTTGAGTTATACTTAACCATGTGGTGTCTGCTTATAAAGTCAGAATTGTAGCAAATGACCCAAGCCAACACTCTGCCCTATGGATGAAAATACCCCATTTCTTCCTCTTTAGACGACGCTGGCTCTGTTGAAACTTTAAAAGTCAACTGTTTTAAACACAACATTCTAGGTAGACCTGTGGTGTAAAAGAGTGAGTTAAAGACCTACTGAGATACAGGTTTGTTTTTCATCTGTGTATTGGAGTAGAATTCTTATACCATACTCAACAAGGAAAACTTGAGTCATTCTGACTATTCACCAACCTCTGAAAATGAGCTGAGTGTTTTCAAAAGTGCTTTGACATATGCCCCCTTCTTGACTCACTTCTCTTCTCAGGCTGTGGGAGACATCTCTGATAAGCAACTATTTTTACTGTTGATTTAAGATCCAGGGCTAGTTTATAAAGCTTAGAGTCCTAAAACTCAGGTGGTACTTTACTACTCATAAAACTGTACTCCCTTTTGCTCTACTGTCAGGGGTGGCAAACACTGAGAAATAGCAGATTCATTTTAACCCTATCGGTTCTGAAATAACTTTGAGGACAATGACTGCTAAATGCTTTTTGTTGAAACAATACACATACACACACACACAAAAGGCTTTATGCAGTGCTCCTAATGAAGTGAGGATAAATGCACCCTCCCCTTTCCCAGTGTCTTGTCTTAATGCTTAAATATACTACACAGCATTGCTTATTTGCTTAACAAGAGGTGCTGAAACCTTGAAATCTGACTCTACCAAGGTGAGAGCCTCTAAATTCAGACAGATCATCATTCTAGCATGCTACTTTCAAGGGGTATGCATCCCCAAGTAAACAAACAGTAGTTTATTCAGTGAAGACCAAAAATAGTGCCTCAAACAAATATCTTACAGTTGTTCATACCAGAGTTGGGGTGTTTAAGAATCAGTCTTTGCCACGTTATTTACTAAGAAATCAGAGTTGGTTTATCAACTTTAAGAGGACAATACAAAAAGTCGTTGGTAGACAGTACCACTAGCATCTGCTTCCCTTTCCACTCCTCACTCTTCTTGTTACTGTTGAGCTGACATAACACAATAATAATGTTCCTAAGAATACTGTTGCTGGCCATAGAAGATAATTGGTGATCTACCTTCTTTAAGAAACAGCTGTGTTGTATCACTGATAGTGCCAGATCCAGTTCTAACAGTTCAAATATACATCTCTCTCTCTCTGTATATACACATTTATATACACATATGCACACAAAGACACACGCAAACACCCATACTCTCTCTATATATCTAGAGCTGTATATACATAGATGTAGATATATAGCCACACAAAAAATTGTTAACTTGGAGCTTAAGTTTCTAAAATGTATATCCCACAAACACAACTTCCATCCCAAAAAGCAAGGAAATAATTAGTAAAATCATTCAACACCACACCAACTCTGCACATAACAGCGCCTCTTTTCAACCTCAATGACCTTCCTTCCACCACTGACAGCTACTGAAACTGGAGTGAGTGGGAGAGGCAGCTGCCTCCAAGCTGGGAAAGGATGTCTTAGTAGTTCCTCTTCTTGTTCCTATGCTGGAGCCCAGACCCCTATATTCACCCTCTGCCTCCCCCGCCGCCCGCCCAAAAAAACCACAAACACACACAGTGGCTGGAGCCCTATGTGCCAATGCTCTCTGCCCTCCCCTCAGGTGCTGGTGCCCTGTTCCATCCCCCACCCCACCCCAGCAACTGGTATATGTGCTCCTGGCACTCCCCAAACAGTGGCTGGAAGTGGGGGGGCTAGGCTGGCCCAAGGAGTCATACTTGCTGTCTGGCCCAATCTCCTGAAACATGGTGGCTGCTCCAGCCTTTCCTCTGAAGCCTGCTCTTGCTTCTATGAGAGCAGTGAGGGTGGAAAATATTAGGGAGAGTAGAAACATAGATCTGACACCCCCCTCAGTATTTCCATTGTGGAGGAGCTAGTTCCCCCTCCTTCTCCATCCCACTGCTCCTGAGCATCTCTCACTACTTTAGACTTGGTCCATATTTGAAAAGTTTTACCTCCATAATGATCTTGGTAAGGGGTGTGATTTATTTTTTTACCAACATAGTTAAGCAAGTGAAAATCTTAAGGTAGACATAATTATACCTGTAAAAGGCATTTTATACTGCCATGGCTTATTTTGCTTCACTAAACCTGAATGGTATAACTGCATCTACTCTAGTAGGTTTCTGCCACTTTAACTACACCAACACAGTTAAACAAGCAGAACTTAAATGTAGACCAGGCCTTAAGTTTTTATATTACTGCCCAATTTTCTACTATCCAAGTGCTTTCTACAAATTGCAATAGCAATATTCCTTTGGTTGGTTTGATGGTTGCTTAGTGGAGTCCTGCAGCAGCTTTTAAAGGGAACTGGCATCACAGCCCCTGGAAACCCTTCTGGGAAAGGAGGGATATCACCACCCTGATCCAGAACAGCAAATGTCCAGTCTTCACTCTGTCCACAAACACAAGCCTGTGTCCATTTCAGTGCTGTAATTTCTCCAAAAAATATTAAATTGCCAAATTGAATACAATCACTGACATCACCCACCCATTCACACAGGGGTTTTTTCCCTCTGTAATCTCTAGGAAAACTTATTTCACAGCCAACATTTGCAACCTCACTTCCATAACACCATGCATAATATTGCATGCAGTGTAATTTATTAAAATAGTCCAACCTAATATTAATCATCAAAAAACATGATCACAACCAATGCACATGGTCAAAGATCAAATATGCCTGTTGATTGCTCAGCATGAGGGAGGAGATAGGTGAGCTGTGGTTGATGACAGAAGGTTGTTGAGGTTAAGAAGGAAAACTGGTAAGTGGTGAATGACTTTGTTGCTTATTTCCTTGCATTGTACAATTTGTATTGATGGAATGTGCTGTCTAGCAATATAACAATGATTTTCTTGTGGGTACGTGTTTTAGATGTACCTACACACACACACGGAGTCAGATTCTCAGCTAGTATATTCAATGGAGCGGAGTTTACACCTGCTGAGGATCTGACTCAGGTGTGCTCAGAACACTGAATACAGGCATAAAAAAAACAACAACACAGGATGTGGTTTCACACCAGTGAAACAGCCACCCGGGCGCCTGTCACACACAATATTGAGAGGATAAAGAGTTTAAGCCACACTGTAAAACAAGATTTTTCTTATAAATAAAACATTTCTGTTAGCAAATGAATTCTAAAGCCAGTAACCTCAACATAAATATTCTTTCTGTTTCTGGAATCCTAATCTTCCTCTCTGCATCAGTTTTCTCCAGCTGAACTTCTGCACTTCCTTTTAATAAAGGACAGTTATGTGGTGGGCCGGGAACTGAGTAATCAGTTTGCCCAGCTAGAGACAGGCCCTCTCCTCTTCTGAAGATAGAATATTATTTTGTGGGGGGTGAGGATGGTATGTTATTATTACAAATATCAAAGCCTTCCTTCTCTTATGTTTTCATTGACTTGCTTTGTAATCAGCTACTGACTCATTATTATTTTGTTTGATTGTTAACCTCTGCTTTTTTTTCTTCTAACATTTACTTTAAACTCTGCATGCTGCTTGCTCTGGCAGTTACAATGGTAAGCTCCATGCCAAATTTAGGAATGGTTCTTACCATTTAAGGATTCTGATTGAAACAGTGGGTGATTCTGATTGTAATACGAATGGTTCTGAAGTCTCAGTTGCATATGACTTTGGAGCATTGTTTTGTGACAACCTTCTGGACCTAGTTGTGAAGATCAACAGAACTGTTTTCTTGAATTCACCAGTTTGATAAGCCTACTGTAATGGGGTTCTCTGTGAAAAGCACGTCTGTAACTGAAAGTCACTTTGAATCTGCCAACTGAATGCTTTTTCAAAAAAAAATAGCCAAGGAAAAATGTGTGGGGGGTGAATGAGTATATTTATTTTGGGATTCAAACTCCAAGCATTCCTTAGAGATTTTTTCTGGTATCTTGGGAGGTCAGCACACAGGGGTGTAGCTGCTATAGCAATGTGAAATTCGCACATGCTGGCAGATCTTTTTTCATCCACCCACAGTAGAGTCATAATTTCCTAAAGTAGAAATGCCATTATATGAAGCATGATAGAGATGTAGCAGTGAGTTAATAGAAGGCCTGATTAAGAGAAAAGAACATTCCCTGTCATTCACCATAAGAAATGTTGTCCCAGAAATAAATTGCTCAAATATCTCAACTGTTCATTGCTCATTATTTACGAGTGGCTTGAGATACCCCATAGAACATTAATAACAGTGCATTACTAGATACCCATTGATTTAAGGCATTCGGTCTACTATTGTATGAGCACTTGCAGGTTCCTGTGTGGGTGTAGAATTTGGTCCTCTGAGTGTTATCAAGTAGGAACAAGCAGTAGGAGCAAGGGACCACAAGTCAGGACACCCTGTTTCTATTTCCAGACCTGCCACTGACTGGTATGTATAATTTTGGCTGAGCCTCTTTTAGCCCTCTGTAAAATGGTGCTAATGCTATTTGCCTACTCATGGAGGTGAGTACATTTTGAGATGCTCAGATGAAGGATGCTAGAAAAATGAGAAGTGGGATTATGGAATCGCAGTAGCAATTCAAAAGTTATAATTGTAAGACAATACAGTCCCCAAAACATCACAAGCTACCAGCTATCTACCACTCATATTTTAACCTACATAAGAAAATCAGATATTTGAACTTCTCCTATCTGAAATTTTCAGTAGGGTGAGACAACATTTCTTATCTTCCATGTAATAAGAGATAGTTCAGTCCAGAAATAGAACAACATCCATTCCGCTATAAGCCAGAAAGCCCGTTTATGTTGTCGAAAACACATCTTCATTGGTTGGCTGATGGACAGGGACCCAGGAGTGTAGTTGAGGTTGTTTGTAGAAGCATATCTGTAAAGCTCCTCACTTACTAATGTTTCAGTTTTATGATAACTGCACCATTGTAATGATCATTTGAGGGGGTAGTGGGGAGAAGGGAAAACTATCACTTCTCGTTTGGCCCCAGTCTGAGGTGCAGAATCTCAGCTGGTATAAATTTGTTTAGGTCTATTAAAGTCAATGGAGTAATGCCAATTTATACCAATTAACAATCTGATTTTGATCCTGAGACAACACATTTATTTTCAGGAAATAGAGCAATCTAGTGGCAGAGGCCTTTGAACTACTGATAAACAATACAGTACAATAATTTAAGCAATATTTCTTATTTCATGACCACTCTGATTCAGCTATAATTATTAATTATCTTATTCAAATTTACTGTTATGCCCTCTAACACATAGGTGGGCAAAGGAATAGAGTGGATGGAATCATGGTTCTGTTCTTCCAAAACACAAGTCAGCAAGGCTGAGCCAGTAGAGAGGGGGAAGAGAGAAGCAGAAAGGCCCAGTGGTTAATATACCAGCCCCAGAACTGAGCTCCCTGTGTGACCTGAGACAATTTGGTTAGCTTCTCTATGCATCACTCTTCATGTAGCAGTTCCCTCCTTCACAGGGTGTTGTGAGGAAAATTACATTAAAGATTAAGAGGGACTCATATACTATGGTCATGGGGCTGTGTAAGTATCTAAGATGGATAGAAGTAAGCCTCCCCAGCAAAATGCTGATTCAGTTTGTTTCTCCCTACATTCCTCTCACCCCAGAGAAGGAGGAGGGTGGGGAACAACAGGGATCAGATTGTAGCTGGTCCCTGGCCTGTTCTAAAAGAAAGTACAACTATGCTGCCCCTTACACAGGCTGTATTATAAGGCTATAATTCATCTCTTGGGACTTGAAGGTTTTCAGTACCTTGCAGGATCAGGAGCTTAATAATAAATAAAATATAGCAATGTAGCACTTCAGGATGAACAGGGCCCTCTCTCTAAAATGGGGCATTTCAAAATGAGGCCGTAGTCGTTTGAAGTGTTGTAGCCATATTGCTTGTAGTATATTCAAGAGACAAGGTAGCTGAGGTAATATCATTTATTGGACTGACTTCTGTTAGTGAGAGAGACAAAAGGAAGAACAGCTCTGTGTAGGTCAAAAGCTTGTCTTTTCACCAACAGAAATTGGTCCAATAAGAGATATTACCTCACATACCTAGTCACCATGAAATAGTTTTATGTTGGCTATTATTGCAGACAGCTTACTAAGCTTTCATTTTTAGCAATATGACTTTAACACAGGCTCCAGAGTCCACAGAGCGAGTGTGTTACCATGTGGGAGCCGGGCGGAGAGGAAGGTTCTGAGTTCAGGAGCGCTGGCAGTATTTCTTATTCCACTGCTGGCTCTTGCTCAGAAAAACCGTAAAGGTGAAAATTTCAATCTTTCAGAGAGTTGAAGCTCATTATAGCACACTTAGAGCAGCTGCCAGAGCTAACCTTGGCTGAGGGTATAGGCAGATGTTCTTGCACATTAGAGCAGAGTAGGGATATGCTGTCCTGACAGGATAATTGAAAACCCTCTGTTTCCTGGACTGGTTTCTTGTACTGTTGCCTCTTAATTTTTGTAAGTAATCAGGACAGGAAGTCCACACTCCAACATCCGGAGACTTGGTACACACTCCCACCCACTAAACAGATATACATGTCAATGAGTACAAGTTTTTAAGCATATAACATCCAACATTTAAACTAAGAATCATAGAAAGGAGGTTGCCTTTCCTGAGCTCTAACATTGTGACAAAGTTATATCATGAATAAACTGTCAATGGTTTTTATGTCATTAATGACCAATCTGTACTGCTACCTGTAACGGATGTTTGGCTCAGATACAGAAAATGGCTGATATTAATTTTGAATACATACTCTCCAGCTATTAGCTGTATGGTCTAGCTAAAAATGTGATTAAACTCCATAAAGCACATGGATGATTTGGGAGACAGCACAATTCATTGGACTGGGTGTCAAGAGGCCAGTATTCTATTCCCACCTCGGCTACTGACCAGCCCTGTAACCTTGAGCAAATCATTTCACTTCCCTGCACTCTCCTTTCTTTATCTTCTTTATTTACACTTTTAGTTCTTTAGGGCGGGGATAGACTCATTATATGTATGAACTCTGCCCAACAAAACGGGCTCTGATCTCAGTTGGGGCTTCTTGGTGCTACTCAGTTGGGGCTACTCGGTGCTATGAAACAAATTAGGTGACATTGAAAGCGAAATGCTAAGTAGAAGGAACATGTATTTGTATTATACATGTTCCTTCTACTTAGCATTTCACTTTCAATGTCACCTAATTTGTTTCATACTTAGGGAAACATGTACCAGCTCGAAGTGCTAGTCAATGATGCATATTACACCACCTTTCTGGGCAGTGGCTTGATTCCAGGGCTTGGCAACGGGTAAGAAAAATGACAGCTGTTTTAATTGCTCCAATACAGGAGCACCTTATGTATAGAAGGTTTTCTGTATTATGTGCCAGAGTCAAATTTACATGTTAAACTATTGGAAATCCCTCTCTCCTTCCTGAGTTACTCAGGAGCAGGCAACTCCCACCCATTGCCTAGTACCTTACATCTTTAAGGATAATGGAGATTCTGGGGGTCCCAACTGAGATGCGGAATTAGGTGGGACTCCCCTAGTCACTATTTTGCAGTAGTTCTCTTAGTTCTATGAATATTTATAGTTGGTGGTGCCTCCATCTGAATAAGCACTGTATATACCTGCGGGCCTACCTCAATTGCCTCCCGGAACAATATATAGAATATACAGAAACATCCAAAATAAAACCAGCACAAATTTACTAAAAAGTTATCCTAACATACAATATAAAATGCAGCAGATGAATATAGATTAAGGTGTTGTGTCTATATCAGATCAGGAGGTGGAGCTGCAATGGCTCAGCTAATCGCCGCACTTTTCAACAGCAAGTTAAACATAAACCTAACCAGTGTTCTTGCCTTTATACACAGATCCACCTCATTGCTGAGTGCACACTCTCTGTTAAGCTCATAGTCCTGTACCCTCTCTTGTGTTGGCACACTGGGTGAGCAGGAATTCAGGCCAGCCCTCTATCTAAAGGCAAAGGTAATTTTACAATGTGACCAACTTAGGACACATTGTAGCGGGCAGTAACAGTTGTGGTAGTAGAGATAGACCAGGAGTAACATAATCTTTCCTCAATTATCTGTAACCCAGGCTCCAGCCACTGCTCTCAAATCCCAGGTGCCCAGTGCTCAACACTAAGAAGTTGTCAGTTAACCCTGGTCATGTGTCTTCACTCCAACAATCAGCCGCAGGACTTGGTAACAGCTTCTCCTCGGCTCTGCCCCCAAAATGGAGTAGCAGCTCTCTACTCCAGCCCCCTGTTCACAAAATGGAGGCCACCAACTCCCTGCAACAGTCTCTGACCCAGGAAGCTCAGTCCAGTCCTAGAGGCACCCACCACTGCATCAGGGGACCAGTCATCCTTCAAAGTCAGTGTAGGGTACATAGATGTCTGTCTAATCAACATGCCTCTGAAGGATTCAGAGATTCCTCAGATAGGTCTGCCTACGTACGTTTCTAGGCTGGTGTGTTTTTGTGAATGAATTATTTAAGCATACCACAGCTATTCTCCTTTAGATTGCTATGGGCTTGTCTACACCATCAGTGCCTGGCAAGCTAAGTGTACATCTACAGTGCTCTAGCTTGTTCCACAGTAACTGTATGTGTGGACCCATAGTGCAGTATGGCAGAAAACAGAACTGTACCTTTATACCCTGGCTTACTGAATACTAAGTCTTCCTTTTGTTACTCTACGGTGACAAAAGCAAAATAGCTTCCTGAATCTACTCACGCTAAAAATAAATCAATATTTCATTTCTTAAAGTGACCAAAAACTAAATCATATTTATAAAAATTGTATTCATGTTTGGTTCTTCAATAAAACAAATTATTGAAAGATATGATGAAAACTGTGCATCTTGTTCTTTTATCTAGCGTTGCAATGATGGCTAAGACATCAATGACTTTGAGATCAGTAGAGCTATACCCAACTGAAGTTCTAGCCCAATTAATTGTCAAATGGTTTGATGATTACATCACAACTTGCTAACAATGTCCTAAAAAAGTCATAAATTTAAAGCACTGAATGTTTCCCAACAAAGGCTACTGAACAGGAAAACCTGTTACTTACTTTACAGGAGAAATGCATTTTCTTGTTATTCCTCAAAATCTATTCAAGTCCTCATTCTAAGTGGCTGCAGCCAGTAATGTATTATCACTTATCATTTACTAAGCACCAGTGGTGTGCCTGGCAGTGTGCCAACTATTAATGAAAAGACAGTCCTTGCTTGGTAGAAGTGACAGTTTAGAAGAAAGCCAACCTGCAATGAAAGAGCTACAGATTGGTGATAAAATATTAAAGTAAATTAAAATATGCTCTTTCAAAAGTTACCCTCTTGAAGTCTTTTCTTCCATAATAGTGGGGTGGAAAAGACAGTTGACCCTTGGGTGAGTGTGTGTAGGCCTCACAGAACTGAATTAGAAGGATGGGGGGCTCGTGCACCAGTATTATGAAACTGTTCCATACATAGGGCACAGCACAGAAGTCAAAAAGATGAAAGAGGGAGAAGGAAACAAAGAAGGAGCTGTGAGGTTGGCCTCAGTGCAGAGGGAAAAGAACTCCCACTCCCCAAGGCTACTCTGAACTTATAGCAAGCAACTTCTACATTTTATGCTCTGCAGCACAGAATGGCTATAGAAGTCAGTTCTGCAGTTACTCCCCACTTTGGTTCCACCTTACCACAAACCCTATATAGGGAGACATAAAGGAGCTAGTCAAGGGTTGTGTATGCTGCTCCTGCAGTAATTCTGTGCTCTTGGAATTCTTCCCCCAGGCTACTGCAGCTCTTTTATGGATACATTAACATCTAGGAGCCAGGGCAGGACTATTATCTGGCCCATTATTTTAAAGCGCACTTTTAAAACCAAACACATTGCTCATGTGAAGGAAGCAGATTGATTGTATGACTAGGAATATCAAGACAAGAATTACTAGCCACAAAGTGCATCCTTGGTTTTGGAACACAAAATTACCATTTTAGGTTTCCTAGAAAGCAGATAGCTTACAGCCTCAAGGCAGCTCACAGAAACTGTTGAAAATAGCTTTCCTTTTTGTACACTCTCATAAGCCACTTTCATTTCTTCTTCTTCTTCTTTGTTTTGCAGGGAAATAACCCAGAAAGTTCTCCACAGGCTACAGTAAGTGATGCAATGAGTTAGTGTACTAGCATTTGACCTCTAAAGGGCTATGATCAAGTCCTGATTTGATTATATTTGAAAAGGCCACAAATCAAGTGATTATCAGTATAAGTCCTAATATCAGCACCCACCATTCACTAGAGATGCAAAGAAATGCAAACACAAAAAAGGGGGCGCTGGCTGAACATATAATCCCAAATGTACAATAAATGCTAGCAGTTGGGCATAATAGGTCAGGACTGGTAGAGCTGAGCTAAAAAGATTGACTAACATTTTGTCCTTATTCCTTCCCCGATTCTCATTTATTTATTGAAATACATGACAAAATATGTTAAAAGAATGCTAAGGTTGCAAACTCAAGCATTCAAAAGGGAAGACGTTCCAGAATTAGGACTGCCCATGCAATGTTAATTCAGCCCCCTTGTGTATATGGATTACACAACAGTTTTTAATTACACAATTTTTTTGCACAGGCTCTCTTCCACAGGTTTCTTGTATGCTAGTCCAAGACCCCACGCACAGAACTAAGCTACTTTCACTTTAATTAACTCTGCATTCATTCAAATTTATGCGTAGTGTTCAGCTCTTCAAAATAAGTGCTTCACTCTGCTTGACACTAGTCATGCTGAGTGGAAGCTAGGCACATCTCAATTTAAGTGGTTTAAATCTACTTATACTCTTCTGGGTTGGGGCACAGTGTCCCGCTTATAAGAGAGATAGGAGGTTCAGCCCTCACAGACCAGAAAGGAAACCTCTGGAGGTGAGGAGTATTTGTAAAGAGGCCCTTTACCTCCACATAGAGTGACCAGATGTCCTGATTTTAGAGGGACAATCCCAATTTTGGGGGCTTTTTCTTAAATAAGCTTAAGAGCCCTATTAGCCCCCACCTCCATCCCAATTTTACACTTGCTATCTGGTCACCCTACCACAGTCCTCCAGATCTCTGCCACCCTTGTGAGTATGATGGCTTCTCCAAGAGATCTCCTAATCACAGATCTCCTGGGGAATTCTCAGGGATGGCTCTATGGCACAGGAGGAGCAGCAGTGAAAGCTACTTGCAGAGCAAACAGAGCCATGAGGAGCTAGAAAGATAAATCCAATAGCACAGAGGCAACTTAACACATATCTAGTGATTCTACAGGACAAATCAAAGTGAATCAAATATTCAGTTGATTGTGACTCTTGCAGGTCTATAAATGGTAAACTCTCCTCAAGCATATGTTTTATAGAATATTTGCAGTAGCATTTACAACAGTAATCTTTGGCATGAAATGAGGACAAATCATGACAAACAGTGAATTTAGTATGTTACTACTTAATGTACAGGGTACCTTGAATTTGTTGCTATATACAAGTCAGTTCCATAAGTAGTTAAATCATTTTCTTCCCCTTTAGAGCCTCTTATACACAAGAGATCTCTTACTCCTTCACCTTATCCCCATACAGAACCTATTACACACACACACAGGCCTTTCATTCACTCCATATGCTCCACAATGCTTTCCAGGACAATGATAATCATGTGGTTCCTACTACCATGCCAGTATAATTAACCTCTGGTCTTTATACTGTATTTTGATACATTTGAAACATTGCCTAGACTTTTAAAATCTCTGCACATTAAGCAAGCCTATTCTATAAGGTTCTCCCCTCTCAAGTTCATTTCAAAATAATCACTGACTTATAAATATGCCCAATTTTTAGAGTTAATGGAATTTCCAAGGACTCTTGAGGATCATCCTGTTAATTATTTTCCATCAAAGAAATAAATCAAGGTGAGAACAGCAGAGCACCCTCACACCTGCCCAGAGTACCCATGCTGAGAAAGAGGGAGGGGTAAGCTTCTTCTAACACAACCGTGCACATTTAAGAGGCTTTTCCCTAGGTTTCTGGACACCACTACTCATAAATCTACCCAAGCTGAATTTCCTGCTGTTGCTTGCAGTCTGCTGTTTTCTCTAGTAATCCATTTCCAATGTGCCATGATTGCCATCCAATTCTGAGGATAAAAGTGAGGATTCCTGAGTCCTTTGTGTGTTGCATTGCTGAGACTATTAGCAATACAGAACATGGACACCAGTTTCTGCTACTTCTGCTTAGCTCTTTACTTTCCTTTTCACCTCGTTCATTTCATGTTTTGGGAAATGTGCACCTGCTAAAAGTGCTAGTAGATGATGTATTTCACTGTCACCTTTTCTGGAAGATGCTTGATGCCTATTTACAAGCACTGGTAAGAAAAATGACAGGTATTTTAATTGCATCTAATATAGCAGCACCTCTTTATTGAAGGTTTTCTGTGTTAGAGCCTTGCACATACTTTGCATATTAAAACTATGTTCATATGCTGTTTCCATAAATGAATTATTTGGATATAGTTATTCTCATTTTGATCATGATTAGGACAATTTGGGAGAGAAGCAAAACAGTTTTCTGTTCTAATAATGCTAAAATAAACACATTTTATTTCTTAAACTGAACAAAAATTATGCTGAATCCTTATAGGTTTGTGTGGAGGTAGCTCACAAAGGCCTTAGTAAAGGCCAGGACTCAGCTGGGCTGACACCTCACCTGCCCTGAAGATCTTAGTCTAACTTGAAGTAAGACTCAGCAGGTGTGTGTGACAAACAATAGGAGGGAAGTGGGAGAGAAGGACCTGGATAGTAACATAGGACTGTGTGGTTCCATGGGTTAGTTATTGTTTCCATTACATATACATTTATTACCACTCTATTTCACTGAAATGATGTTAACCTGACACTACGCTACAGAGAATTCAGCCATTGCAGAATGCAGTTGTGACCCACACGCTTTCTGGGTGGGATGTTCTGTCCCCTCTAGTAGCACCGAGACCACTTAGAAAGAGAAGAAATGAAAGTAATAATAGCCCCTTCAGTTTTAGCTCATGTGGTAGAGGCTCATGCACTAAGCTCCAGAGGTCTTCAGTTCAATCCCACCTCCCACTGACTAGGCTCTGTCAGCGTTACACAGTCCCCTGTGCTTACTTAGGGGGTTTATTCACACAGATTATAGGGCATATGGGCTTTCTGATCTCAGGTGGCTTCCAGTTCATTTCTGGGTGCAATTCAAAGAGCTGGTTTTAATCTATAAATCAATATAAAGTTCTGTTGCTGGCTACTGTAAGTCCCATCTATGCTACAACCACTACCAACTCAGAGGACCTTCAAGAACAGTCAGTAATGTGGATGGGTCCATAACAGGGTTCTGTAAAAGAGCTAAAGGCCTGGGATGTCCAAGATAATAGCTTGGCTTTGGAACATGGCTGAAATCCCACCTGTACCACAAATTGTTATATGATCCCCTTATTCAGTTGTATGTATTGTAGTGTACACAGGCCCTTAGAAACTGTGGGCCAGATCCTCTACTGGAGTAAATCAGAGTAGTTCCACTGACTTCTCCCTCCAGGTGTAAATGGGATCATCCTCTATCTAATTCTTTAATTAAAATTTACCTTTGTTTCCTTGAAAGACTGTCAGAGCTCCAACAGCAACAAATGTCCTAAAACTTACAATTCTCCAACATCTGATACCAGCTGTCGGCTCTGTTTCATCAGACTGAACTCTCAATCCAAGTGCTACCAGCTGGCATTGCTTCCGCCATCTGGGATAACACTATTCTAACCTAATGACTAAAGCAGCTCTAGCAGAGCCAATGCTTCCCATCTCCTCCACCAGCAGACCATTAAGAAATCTGAAGCTAAGCAAGAACTGCTGCTGGTAGTCTAGGGCTAAATCTTTTGGGTGCTCAGAGCCTCTAAATTCCCAGAGAGTAGAAGTTGTGCATGTTTCACAGCTCTTAGGATTTGGTGCCTAATGGACTGATAGCTGGTATGTCTAATTCCAGGACACACTGTTACTTGTGAAAATGCCAGATCCATTGTATTCTTCTTGGATTAGTGCATCAAGCTTCCCTCTTTCTCCTACCTCCCTGCTGGTGACTTCTTGTGTAATTCAGTGTCATCCATCACTTTCCATCCTGCACTCCCTTAGTCATAAACTTTCTTCTCACTCCCATTCCTACTTCAGTTCCATTAATTCTATGTCACCTCTCTTTCTGAGCTTTATTTTATGCAACCATGACCTCACTGTTTCCCATCACCAAAAATCATATTAGATTGTGAGTCATGTATAATGCTGAAAATCTGGTAAAGTATTTCCAGTGCAGTTAAAATTATTCTTATAAATCCTTTAATTTGGCATGTGCTGGGCATGTGGTAGTACAGCAGCTCCCCAAATTTTGATTCTATAACTGAGCTCATCAGTCAGATTCCTCTCAGTAATGTTGTTAGTGTTACAGACTGCCAGCAATGTGCTTGGCACTGTAGAGGAACCTAGGAATTGCCACAATGGATCATACAACTGATCCATCTAGTCTAGTATCCTGCCTCCAAAAGTGGCCAGTACCAGCTGCTGCAGAGGAAAAAACCTTGTAGTAGTCAATTATGGAATAACTGGCCCTTAAGTATAGTTTTCTCCTAACCCCACAGTACTCAGAGGTTGGTTTGTAATCTGAAATTTGAGATTCTTATCCCTTCCAAAACTTGCTCATAAAACATGAAAAGACACTGTCCCTGCTGCACAAAGCTTACATTCTGAAATAACCTGAGGGAGGTTACTAATAGAGTTCCTCAGGGATCAGTCTTGGGACCAGTTTTATTTAACATTTTTACTAATGACCTTGGCACAAAAAGTGGGAGTGTGCTAATGAAATTTGCAGATGACACAAAATTGGGAGGTATTGTTAATACAGAGAAGGAGCACAATATCATACAAAAAGATCTAGATGACCTTGGAACCTGGAGCAATAGAAATACGATGAAATTCAATAGTGCAAAGACAGGCATTTAGGGACTAACCAACAAGAATTTTTGCTATGTGATGGGGATTTATCATTTGGAAGTACCAGAGAAGCAGAAAGACCTGGGTGTATTGGTTGATCACAGGATGACCATGAGCCACCAAAGTACTGCAGCCATGAAAAAAGGCTAATGCAATCCCAGAATGCATCAGGTGAGGTACTTCCAGTAGAGATAGGGAAGTGTTAGTACCATAATACAAGGTACTGGTGAGATCTCATCTGGAATACTTTGTGCAATTCTGATCTCCCATGTTTAAGCAAGATGAATTCAAACTGGAACAGGTACAGAGGATGACTACTAGGATGAGCAGAGGAGTGAAAGACCTCCTTATGAGAGGACACTAAGAGCTCGCCCTGTTGAGCCTAACCCAAAGAAGGCTGAGGGGAGATATGATTGCTCTCTATCAGAGTCCATATGTGGTTCAGAGCTGGAGCTCCCACAGAGAAAAATTAGCAGATGCTTAGCACCCACCAGCAGCCAAGCTCCCTTCCCTCCCTCTAGCTTCCCCCCACCTGCAGCTCCCATTGAACAACTCCTCCCTCTCCCTCTCAGAGCTGCCTGTACACAGTGGAACAGCAGATTGGCAGAGACCCTGGGTGTTTGGTCTTCCTCTGCAGCATGGGCCACTTGTAGATTTAAACTAGAGTAAATGATGGATTCTCTAACTTGTACAGTCTTTAAATCATGATTTGAGGACTTCAGTAACTCAGAGTATATGGATCTATTACAGGAAAGATGGTCAAGGTTCTGTGGCCTGCAATGTACAGCAAGTCAGACTAGATGATCATAATGGTTCTTTCTGCCATAAAGTCTCAGAGCTAAAAAGGCAAACAAAACAATTCAGCCAAGAGGACAGTAATCATTATCCCCATGTTGAAAACTTCTCCAAGGCCACACAGGGTACATCTACACTGCAGCTAGGACAAGGATGGGCAAACTACGGCCTGTGGGCCACATCTGGCCCACAGGACCTTTCTGCCCATCCCCTGAGCTCCCTCCCCTTTTTCCCCTCTTTCACGGAGCCTCAGCGCACCACGTGGACAGCACTCTGGGGCGGGGCTGCATGCTTCTGCGGGGCACAGCAGCAGCGCATTGTAGCTCTGTCTGGGCTGCCGCTTTTAGCAGCATAGTTAAAGGGACGGGAAGCGGGGAGGTTGGATAAGGGGCAGGGAGTCCCAGGGAGCAGTCAAGGGTGGGGGTTCTCTGGAGGGCGCGGTCAGGGGACAAGGAGCAGTGGCGGCTTAGATAGAGGGTTCCAGGGAAGTGGTTGGGGCGGGGAGGTTTCTGGAGGGGGCGGTCAGGGGACAAGGAGCACGGGGACATGGACGGGTCTGGGATTCTGAGGGGGGCAGTCAGGAGGCGGGAAGTGGGAGGGGGTCAGATAGGAGGCAGGGCCAGGCTGTTTGAGGAGGCACAGCCTTCCCTACCTGTCTTGTCATACAAATTTTGCAACCCCGATGTGGCCCTCAGGCCAGAAAGTTGGACCACCCCGAGCGAGGAACATGTTCCTTAGCTTGGGAAACAGACACACACTAGCTTTGCTCAAGCTACTGTGTTAAATATCTCAGTGTAGTCAGGGCCAATGGCTCAGGGTAGTCACCTGAAGTACAAACCCACCTGGACCCCCTCTGTACACACACAGATGGCTAGCCTGAGCTACTGCCTGTGCTGCCTGCCCCAAACTACACTTGCTAGCTCAAGCAGTTAGCGTGTGTCTGTTTGCCTGAGCAGAGAAGCACTCTCTCAACTGCAGTGTAGACATACCCATAGTGAGTCAGTGGCAACAATGGGCTTAGAACACAGGGGTTCCTGGTGTCGAGCCCTGAGCTCACCTCATTTGATGATGATGTGTTTCAAATATATGGTTTCAGATGTGGTTAATTTGAAAACTCTGGCTATGTACTAATTAATTTTTTTCTTTCTGGAGTAGTTTGCTAAGGTAAGCACATTCCAAAATGAGTATCAATGGTTTCACCAGAGAACAAACTCAAAATGTACCACAGCCACCAAAACCAAACTGTAAGATTCCTCTACTATGATGTAGTAGTTTTTGTTTTGCTTTTAAAACATTCCTGAAGTTCAGTTTTCATGAAAAAAATCACTTTCACTGGCTTTTGGCACATGTTCTTTTCACTAATACAGGTACCTAAAGTCTAGAGGCAACTGCCTTCTTGTATCTTTCACTGCCTCAGGGAAGACTTAGGATCACAGTCTTTATTTATAAAATTCAAACAGGACTTTTTCTGTAATTTAATTTAATGGCACTTAGAGTTCTGCACAGAATATGAAAAATTCAATTAAAATTAAGTTACCAAAATTACTTCTGGCTTGCCAGTAAAATGAAGATATTTACTTCAGATCTTCACTAAGTTGGAAAGCTAGTAACTTTATCACCAGAGCAATTTCAGTGTTCATGAGGGTCCAGTCACAAAAAATGATTTCTTCAGGCCTGTTCCTGTTAAGCATGCACTTTCAACCTGCTGTAGCATATTGCAATATGCATTTCAATAAATCCCAGATTGTAAGATTCCACTTGGATTATATAATTGTTATTGTATTGACGCACCCATTATATATACTCTGATATATGCATTTTCTCCGGTAAATATTGCATATATATATATGCACAATATTTATTTTTATATTTATTTATATATATGTGCAATATTTATTGCAAAAAATATATATATACACACACACACACATTATATATACACATACACAGACACACACACACACACACACACACAAATAAAATGACCAGGCCTTTCTAGAACACAAGTTCGCCTCATATTATGTACAGCATAAAGTGCATTTGTTTCCTTTCTCATCCTTTTATCTTCTCTTGCTATCCCTCTGTTCTAGCAAATTCTGTAAATTAAGAGAATGTTCAATGAAAAACATTTTCTAGCTCTCATGAGGTGGAAGCTGTAGAAATTGATTCAGTAGCAAGCTGGCTGATTCAGCAAGAAATCAGCCAGCCTGCAAGAGTCCCTTTTAAAATGTTTTCTTCTTTAATAAAGTAAAAAGACAGAGAGAGGTACAAAATAGACAGGGAAATAGGGAGAGTTTATGCAGATTAGCTGCTCTGCTCTTGCAGTCTGCAATCTTGGATTTGTCACAATTTTTATCCTCTATCCATGGTTGCCCAGATAATTTGTCTTCAGCAAATTCTATGTATGCAGATAGGCCTTTAAATTCTCTATGTTCTACAATGGAAAGCACATTCGAGTTCTATTTGCATGAGGTTTTATTCTCTATATTGGACATTTGCTGCTTGGAAAAAAATAGTCTTTGTTAAGTACAAAGAACTGATATGACAAACTGTGGACATAACAATAGATGGGGGGAAAACCTTTTGGGGGGTAATTCTGCTGGTTAAACAATATGGTGTACAGTATTCTGTCTCTCTCTCCACACTCCATACATGCTGTAGCCAGTAAAGAAGACTGACTACACACAATAAAAATACATGAAATAATAAAAGATACAGATTGAGAAGGAATACAACTAGTAATATTCCAAAACATTATAATTAGTGTTATTGTGCACAGCCTTTATAGAGCATGTGACATCTAGTTTAAATGAACTATTTATTCCATATTTACAATATTTGTTTCCTTATCTGTTAAGTCCATCTTCTTTGTCTGGTTGTCAGAGTATTTTCCTCCTATTATAAATTAATATTAAAAAAACACCACACCAGGTAAATGTATAGGATAAAATTTAGATGCCTTTGTATTTTGATTTTGATTTAGCAAAGCAGAAGTGCCTGTATTATATCTAACACTGCCATTAAAACTTAAGAGTAAGCCTCAAATGAAAGATCAATTTTCTAGCTTTTGATTCATTTGTAATGTGCCTAAAAAAAGTTACAACCCTTCATAAAGCCTGTAAATCTGGTTAGAAGTGGTTGCTACTTCCTCTCTCCTCGCCCCACTCTCTCTTTTTAGTCCATCCAGTGGTTGGTTTTTCTTTCACCTAAATGTATGTTTCAGCCATTATGTTTTCAGGCATTTGGAGCAGTTTGGTACAGTGCTAATTTATTTTACTGAAGAGCAGGAATGGTGCTTTGGCTTTGGGGGGTGTTGCATAGTAAGTGGAAAGGGGGCATCACTGAATGATTAATTGTGGTTCTGAGAAGGGTCTTGGGACATGATAATTCTTTATAGGAAATTGTATTAAAATTTGACACTTCAACAATTTTCTCTCTTTGTAGTGAAATTTTCATTTTTCATCGGTTGGCCAAATAATTCCATGTGCAGTCATCCTTAAATTAATCTTGAATTAATTTTTAAATTCACTGTCCTCCAATATATAATTTACCTTAAGAAAACCCAGAGCAGTCAATCTTTCATTAGACATGGGGTGAGAAAGGGTCAGCAGACACTCCTGCAGTACTAAAAATAAAGGCACCACATCTGGTATGGAATGATGTCTGGAATTGTAATGCATATGCATTCACTTACTTGTTCTGCTGAAAGCACAAACTACAGAGTGGCTGCATGTTGAAACATGAACCAGTGTAATAGGAACTTAAACCCTGGGACAGACTGTTTGTATATGTAGTCAGTTTATTAGTAAATGTGCAGGCCTGTAGAGTACAGGAACCATAGTTTCTAGCCGATCTGTCACACATTTAACAAGCTGTTTGTAATACAGTCCATTTCATGTATAAAAGAAAAATCATCCCCAAAGGGATAAGAAATACATGATGCTTTTAGCATACGGTCAGTTCAGGTTTTGCAGGAATCCTGCATTTAAAGCTGTGTAACATATTGGAGTGATTTTTGTTTTTAAAATCCTCTTTGCCTTTGTTGTGTGTCCTGTAATGATGCTTATATTACGTGAGATTTTTGAAAAGGAGATTCAATGCAAGCCCAGCAGTGTCTAACTATAGGCACAAATGCATTCATTAAGAGTGAAGCTGGTTCAAAGAGCTCATGCTAAACCACTATACCCCACAGTGGAGCTGAATGGGAGGAAGTCAACAGCAGAGGGGTGTCTGTGCTGTAGAGAATGATTACATTAGGAGAGCTGTGACATAGGGCTTCTCTTCACTACAGCGGGAAGCGATCAATCTTATGGCGATCGATTTATCGCGTCTCATCAAGACGTGAGAAATCGATCGCCAGCGCTGCCTCTGTCGACTCCTTACCTCAAGGTCGAATTTAGCAGCTCTATGCACTTCACACACATTAAGAACAATTAGGCAGGTTAAATGAAGGTGAGGTGAATTTCTCCTTAAGCAAGCTGCATTCTAAGGGCTTGGTTACACTGGCACTTTATAGCTCTATAAAGCCCCCACGAGCGCTATAACCTCCTCCCCGTCCACACTGGCAAGGCATGTAGAGCGCTATAACTGCTGAGTTATAGCGCTATTATTAATCCACCTCCGCATGGGGAATAAGGGCTGTAGCATAGCTGCTGTAGCACCACAGCAAGAATGTGGACACCCACTGTGCATTAATTGGCCTCCAGCCCGTCCCATAATTCCCGTTCGAGCCACTCTGGTCATCACTTGCAAACTCTTTTGTCCTGTCCTCAGGTGACCACACATCAGACCCGCCCTTTAAAGTTCCAGGGAAATTTGAAAATCCCCTTCTTGTTTGCTCCAGCCAAGCGTGGCGTGCTCTCAGGGAATCCTTGCAGGTGATCATTCTCATTGATCTGATTGATTGCGTGGCGTGGTCTCAGGGAATCGTTGCAGGTGATCATTCTGATTGATCATCATGACTCCACGTGCTATGCCTCCTTGCAATAGGCGATCCCCAGCATGGAGCAATAGCGAGGTGCTGGACCTCATCAGCTGTTGGGGGGAAGAGGCTGTTCAGTCTCAGCTGCGGTCTAGCCGCAGGAATTTTGATACCTATGGGCAGATATCACGGGCGTTGGCGGAAAGAGGCCATGAGCGGGACACTCTGCAGTGCCGTGTTAAGGTAAAGGAGCTCAGCCCCGGTGACTTGCAGATTTTATAAGGTGGTGCGATACTTGGTGGTGATCCTACGGTCACTCCATTGATCACCATGGACACTTCCAAACCCACCAGTGAAGGGGGGGTGAGGAGGAGGACAAAGACCAGGAGGATGAAGAAGAGGAGGAGGATGAGGACAAGGCGGCAGCGACCCAGGGCATGGAGGAGTCCCTGGACGCATGCAGCCAGGAGCTCTTCTCAAGCCAGGAGGGCAGCCAGCCACAGCGTCCGGCAGTTGCAGGGGCCAGCTCAGCAGCAGATTGTGGAGGTAAAGCTGCTTTTCTATGGGGAAGGCTGGCAGCTTGGGGTGGAAAGGGATGCTTGCATGCTTGCCTACATGTGGAATAGAGCATTGATGTAGTCTATCACCTCGCGGTAGTCATCATCAGTAATCTCTTCAAAGGTCTCAATAAGAGCACTTGCAATGCGCCTGCGCAGGTTTCCCGGGAGAGCCAGCGTGGTCCCCGTCCCGGTCACGGTCACTAGTCCCCACCACTGTGCTACAATGGGTGGGGGGAGCATTGCTGCACATAGGCAAGCTGCATATGGCCCTGGGCGGAAGCCGCATCTCATTAAAATCCCTTCCCTTTGTTCCTCAGTGACTCAAAGCAACGAGATATCTTCCAGGACAAACACCTACAGAGAATGTTGGAACAGTGTTCAGAGTAGGGCTCCTGCCACTTCCCGGCACTCCAACCCCGCCCCTCCCCGCCACAGCTTTTCAGGGCAGGGAAGAAATCCTTCCCCCACCTGCTGCTCAGAGTGGGGCTCCTGCAACTTACCGGCACTCCCCACCCTCTCCCCCGGCACAGCTTTTCTGGGGCAGGGAAAAAATCATTTCCCTTGCCTCTGGAGTGCACTCACCATGGCAGGGGCTCCGTTGCTGTATCTGTGCTCTCTGCGGGACAGGCAAACGGGGAATGTGGGGGAATCATAGGCATGTCTGCTCTTTACAAGGGAACCACTGTTAAATGTATCTTTTTATTTTAGAAGGGTCGTCCTTGAGCCCTACGCCATCACTCTTATCAACAGCTGAGAGGCTGAGGCGACTGAGGAAGCGGCCACGAAGGAGCAAAGAGGATCTTGTACAGCAAGTAATGCAACAGGCTGTAACAGAGAATCGAGTTGCACAGAGGTGGAGGGAGAATGAGAGCAAGTTGAGGGAGATGGTGCGGAAGGAGAATGTGATTCACCACCGGAAAAGCACCGATAAGCTGCTCTCATTACTGCAGCTTCAATTGGAGACTATGCAGTGGATTGTCACCCTTCAGGAGGAGAAGCACCATGCTCACCAACCCAATTATCATTTGCCCCAAATCCCTTCCCCTTCTGTGCCTCAGGACTCTCCAGGCCACTATCATCAGCTATATGGTTATCACCATCCATAGCTGCCTCCAACCCCTCTGTCTTCACCGAACAACCCCTAAACCCCGGACCATTATCCACTGCAGTCAACCCCTAATAACATGCCTTACTGCCCTCCGCAAATGGGGTTCGGGGGACATGGCCACTGTGACGGCACTGGAGACTCAGAGACCCGGACATATTCTGATCTCTGACTGACCCCATGCCACCCCCATTGCACCTTCCCCGGCTTCCCCCTCACATGCATCACAATATTTTCTTTCAGCAACCGAAGTACCTGTTCAATAAATGAATTGTCTTCTTAATAAATGGGTTTCTTTATTAAGTGTACATACATTATTACAGGGTACAGAAAAGCAAATGCCTGTTCCTATGAAAAGAATGCTCCCTCCATCTGCACCTCACTTTAGAACTCGCTTTCAGCCTCAAAATGCTCCCTCAAGGCTTCCCTGATCCTAACAGCCTCGCGCTGGTCCCCTCCAAGAACCCTGCTCTCTGGCTGGGCGTATGTGGCCTCCAGGCGTTGAACCTCCGAGGACCATGCCTGAGTGAAGCCTTCGCCCTTCCGCTCACAAAGATTATGTAGGGCACAGCATGCGGAAATAACCGCGGAGATACTACCCTCGGCCAAGTCTAGCCTCCCATAAAGACAGCGCCAGCGCGCCTTGAGACGCCCAAAAGCACACTCCACAGTCATTCAACAACGGCTAAGCCTGTAGTTGAACCTTTCCTGACTGCTGTCCAGGCTCCCTGTGTACGGTTTCATGAGCCAGGGCATTAAAGGGTAAGCAGGGTCGCCAAGAATCACTATGGGCATTTCCACTTCCCCCACGGGGATCCTCTGGTCTGGGAAAAAAGTCCCGGCTTGCACCTTCATGAACAGGACGGTGTTGCGGAAGATGCATGCGTCATGCACCTTTCCAGACCAGCCAGCGTTAATGTCAGTAAAATGCCCACGGTGATCCACAAACTCCTGGAGAACCATGGAGAAGTACCCCTTTCGGTTAACGTACTCGGCTGCTAGTTGGGCGGGCGCCAGAATGGGTATATGGGTCCCATCTATCGCCCCTCCACAGTTAGGGAAACCCATTTCTTCAAAGCCAGCCACGATGTCATGCACGTTACCCAGAGTCACGATTTTTCGTAGCAGGATGCAATTAATGGCCCTGCACACTTGCATCAGCACAACTCCAATGGTCGACTTTCCAACCCCAAACTGGTTGGCCACCGATCGGTAGCTGTCTAGTGTAGCCAGCTTCCAGATCACGATAGGCACCCGCTTCTCCACCGGGAGGGCAGCTCTCAGCCTAGTGTCCTTGCGCCGCAGGGCGGGGGCGAGTTCAGCACACAGTCCCATGAAAGTGGCTTTTCTCATTCGAAAGTTTTGCAGCCTCTGCTCGTCGTCCCAGACTTGCATGATGATGCGATCCCACCACTCAGTGCTCGTTTCCCGTGCCCGGAAGCGGCGTTCAACGGCCGTGAGCATGTCCGTTAATGAGACAAGAAGCTTCGTGTCAAACGCATTCACCACGTCGATCTCGTCTTCAGACTCATCACTGTCATCCTGCATGTCAAGGATTAACTCCACTGCACACAGAGATGTGCTGGCGACAGTCGTCAGCATGTTCCTCAGCAGTTCTGGATTCATTGCAGCACACGACAATGGAAGACGGAGCGTGCCTTGCTGAAACTGTTGAAAGATGGCGCCGGAGGTGGAAGGAAACACAGGGTTTGCTGGGATATGCCAAAAAGCATCATGGGTAGTTGAAACAGGATACAGAATGCCCCGCAAGTGACGCCCCCCCCCACCACAAGGCATTGCGCCAGATCGGAAAGAGGTGTACTGTGGGATACATACCCTAATGCGCTGCTCTTAATGCTGTATTAAGTGCCACAAATGTGGCCATGCTATAACGCTGGAGCATCTCAGTGTGGACATACAATAGCGCTATTCATATTACTGTATAAGGGGACCGCTATAACCAATAGCACTATAATCTTGTAAGTGTAACCATGCCCTAAGGAGTTTCCTAGGAATCTTGCTATGGCAGACATCCCTGCTACTGTAATTAAAGTCCTATAAACTCACTTCAGACTCCAGGCCTTTTAGCACCAGCATTTGAGAATCATGGCCATTGTTCCATGTCATTAGTGCCACAATTCACAGTATGTTGAGCATGTGTTTGTGGTGCCCCAGGCCTTTAGCTGTTGGAAAATGGTACTCTCTCTTCTGGTTTGCTACACCAATCGTTATACCAAGCCAGCACCCAAACAGATACTTCAAAGGAAGCCAATAAAAACCCACCAGTGCTCTCTTCTGCTTATAGCATGTTGGAGAAGAAAACAGGTCAGGCAGTGCAGAATGGAGAAAGCAATGGCTCCGCAACATGCTTTGTCCTTTCTTGAAGCCCAGAGAAGTCCATCCAGAGGCTTACTTTGGGGCTGAAACCACCTGGGCCGGGGGGATGGAGCTGGGCAGCAGCTGCTGAATACAACCTATGAATGTGGGTTTCTGAATAAAGTCTAGCTTTCCCCCCCAGAGTTTGGGACTACATTAGTTTCTGTGTTATGCTTCTTCCACAAAGGATGGAATTTTAAATCCCTCCACCCTGAAAGGGAGACTGGAAGAGAAACTCCATGAGCTTTGCTTTGCTGAGTTTGCAGCAGCTTATTTCCCTGCCTAGAGGTTTTTGGGGAGGAGGTGACAATTAAGCTCTGTGTTATTACTCAGGCATTTTCTTAGCACTCTTGCCGAGTACATTTTAAAAAACTGAAACTTCAGTTTAAGATTTACTGTTTTCCATATACATAATCAAGATAAGCACAGTTTGTAAACCTTTTCTAATTTAGATTTTAATGAAAGCCAGATTTGGTAACTGAGTTTAGAGCATCTCACCTCCAAGTTATAGGTCAGTAGCTAGCCGAGGCAAATGATTTATTGGAGCCCTGGGAACAAAGAACATTTGGGCCCTCTCCCCATCCCCTGCCACAGGTCCTCACCCCATGCTTCTCCCTTTCCCCCAGGCCCAACTCCCTGTACAGACCAGAAGCCAGGCTGTGGTAAGAGCTGTGTAGGGAGCCCAGACTGCTATGGGGTAATCTGGACAGAGGGTTGCCAACCCTCCATGATTGTCCTGGAGACTTCAGAAATTAAATATAATCTTTAATTAAATATTACGTTATGTAATGAAATCTCCAGGAATTCATCAACCAAAGTTGGCAGCCCTACTTAGACTCTTCACCCGCCCTGTGCAGGGCACCTTGGGTGGGGGACGGACATGGGCTGATGGCTGCTCTCAGGTACCCCAACACCACAAAGACAGCTGGTGGAGGGTCCAAGGCTCCCCACAGTAGCCCAGGCTCCCTGGGTGGCTCTTACTACAGCCATATGTCCCCTTTTGACCAGGACAGTCCCCTTTTTAAGCCCTGCTGGGATGTCTTGACTCTTTTGGCCAGACTGGGCATTTATCCTGTTCTTGCCAATTGATGATCAGCAGGCAAGAGCAAATGGGGCAAATGTCCAGTTTTGCCAAAAAGGGGCTAGGTAGGGTTGCCACCTTTATACTGGCACAAAACTGAACACCTTAGCCCTACTCCTTCCCCTAGGCTCTGCTCCCCCCTCACTACATTCCCCCTCCCTCAGTGGATCGCTCTCTCCCACCCTCACTCACTTTCAATGGGCTGAGGTAGGTGGTTGGGGGCATTTGTTATCACTTACTGTGGAGCTGGGAAGTACAATACTGGTGAACTGCTACAAGCAGTGACACAGTGCCCCAAGTTCAGCTCAGCCCCAGGGGTCAATCAGTCCCTATGTGTATTATCAGCTGCGGGTGACTAGTGACCTAAATGAAATGTGTCGTGGTGTCAGCTCCCACTACAGACCCCACAACTACATCTTAGTAGAGTGGCCAACGGCTGAGAGGTTGATCTAGCTCCCAGTCAAGTCAATGTGAGACTTTCTACTACACTTAATGGGCATTCGGTTGCATCTCTGAATGAGCAGGGACACTCCACCCAGCTCAAGAGGACAAGGAAGCTTGCTCCTCCCAACGCCTGAGCTTGTGTCTTTTTATTAACTAATTCAGACTCTTGGGGATGTGAATCTCACATTTTTACTAAAAAATAAACTGGGGGGAAGGCATGGTGCAAGGGAATAAAACTACCCAGGTGAAGTACACAAGTCAGTGGAAATGTTTTTTAAAATGTATGTTTGCATACCACACTGGTGATGTTTGTATCTCACATCAAACCTGATCCAACAGCAGAACACTTCACATGACCCAGAATTTAACAGCCACGTCTAAGTACAAAGACAATGAGTTCTCTCCATTGTGTCTATGAGGGGTTTGGAACATTTTTAGAGCTTCAGTTTTGTTCAAGTAATGGACTTTTGACTGGAGAGAATGCTGTTCTGTACTGTTTACTTACATTAATAAGCAGAAGACATGATATGGTCCAATATACTAGTGCAGGGTATGGAATAAACACTTAACACACTATTAAGGCCCAAATCTGTCACCAGCTACTCTAGTTGAAAATCCACAGAAACGCTGTAGATGACCATGGCATTAGCTCTGTATTTAGAGCAGGGCAAATGAATAAAATTTGCATCTAGGGTTTTATTCTATATCTGTAATTTAAATAAAAGCGATACCACTGCCTCCTCCAGTACATCACACATTGCTGGAGAGTGCATCCCTATGAAAACATCACACTCCCCCACCCCCCTTTAACTGAATGGCTGAAAGGAAGCTGAATTGAACCTGAAGGACTGTTAAAACCATTTTTTGGTTTTGATACCAGTTTGTTTGTTTGGGATAGAGAGCCTCCAAAAAGGAAACTGCACTAATAAGGAGATGACAACCAAGGCAAAGGAGATTATAATCAAGGCTGCATTTTTGTGAGGTATGCCAAAGTAGAGGGGAGCAAGAAGAGCCATCAATCCAATAATTTTCTGATTTGTTTAATATCCACAATTTGAGATGTTGGAACTCGTGTGAGAATCAGTGGCCATGACGACAAACCGTTGAACAAACATCATGGAACATCTTATTAGATTCAAAGTAAATCGACAGCAAGAGCCCAATAAAACCGGCAACACAAAGGAGATGATATATTGGAATTGGAAAAGGTTCAGAAAAGGGCAACAAAAATGATTAGGGGGATGAAATGGCTGTCATATGAGAAGAGATTAATAAAATTGAGACTTTTCAGCTTGGGAAAATGATGACTAGGAGGATATAGTAAAGGTCTATAAAATGATGACTGGTGTGGAGAAAGTAAATCAGGAAGTATTATTTACTCCTTCCCATAACATAAGAACTAGGGACCAGCAAATGAAATTAATAGGGTTCAGGTTTAAAAAACAAACAAAAGGAAGTATTTCTTCACACAGTGCAGTGTTAACCTGTGCACAGGATGGTGTGAAGGCCAAGACTATAACAGCGTTCAAAGTAGTAATAGATAAGTTCATGGAGGATAGATACATCAATGGCTATTAGCCAGGATGGTCAGGGATGATGTCCCTAGCCTCTGTTTGCCAGAAGCTGGAATGGGTGACAGGGGATGGATCACTTGATGATTACCTGTCCTGTTCATTCCCTCTGGAGTTCCTGGCACTGACCACTGTCGGAAGGTAGGATACTGGGCTAGAGGGACCTTTGGTCTGACCCAGTATGCCATTATGTTCTTAAGCCTCTGGATTCATGCGCTTCTATCATGCTGCTTAATGAGCTCTAGTGGAGCCCTACTGGCCTCTACCAGAGAGCACAATAAACCCAGCAGGTGAGTGTAGGATTGGGAGCATAATAAGAGCTTTAATTCTTCATGGACAAGTCATGAATTTTCCCATTTTCCTTGCACCAAATAAAATAAAGCAAATTTGTACTCAGTTTGAGTTTACAAAGAGGAAAATTCTGGTGTAACGACTATCTAATCTGGCCATAACAGCTCTCATTTTAGCATCTAAAAGCACCATGCAGCAGTTATAACACATCTATAAAGGTGTAACAATTCCTTTTACTATGACCCATTGCACTAAAAATGTGAATGAAAAAGAAAAAACCCTGAGGGTCCTTTTAAGCTCAAAACAATGCCTACTGTTTCTGACTTTTTATAAACCCTCTTTTTCCATGACATTTGCCCTTTTTGGGTCAAGATCCCACCTACCATGTGTGACTTTTCCTAAAAAACTGCTCTAACAAAGTAGCACCCCTAATCATCACAATTGAGTTACTCAGGGATTAGTGGGTGAGGGAAAATAAAGCAGTCACACTATACATTTCCCCTCATTTTTGCTTCCCTGATCAGAGAGCTGGAAGAGGCAGCAGGGGATAAGCCTAAAGGCACTGGGTCTGGCTGAAACAATGATCATGTTGTTTGGTTTGCCATGGCCCCATAACTGCTTTGCAAACAACCAACAGAAGTGCAGCCTATTCATCTGAGGGCTAGTTTTGATTTATGAAGGCAATAGCTAAGCAGACAAGGGGAAACTAAACCTTTGGGTTCCTTTATTTTAGTTCCTTTCAGTTCTCGTAAGTTTAGTTTGAAATATTCTGGGGAAAAAAGCTACTTCATCAGCACATAGGACTAGAGAGGCATGTAGTATTTTAACTCCTTATCGCCTGTTGTGTATGAGGGGACATTTTCTATCTTCCGCATTGGTTGATGTCTCTCCTTGGTGGGGATAAAGTATGTTCAATATTTAAAATCTAATTTAATCTTTAAATTATAGGGGTACAAAAAAGGCGTTTGGGCCTGATTTTTTAGTGTGTTGAACACCCACAACTCCATATATAGCTGGTGAGATTTGCAAGCACTCAACACCTCTGAAAAAATCAAGCCTATGCAATATGTGAAGCTATTTGGAGTCCTAACATTCAAAAATAGCCTGACATTTTTTAAAATAGACTTTTGGTAACTCGTGAGTTCATAAAGGAAATGCTGGTGTTTCAGTTAGTGAAAGAGCTTCACAAAAATGAATTATTGTCCAATAAAGCTGGGTGGAAAACATTTTTAAAACTTGTTTTGTTTCTCTCAAAACAAAGATGAATCATAGAGGAGAAAAATATACCTGTTAAGAATGTATTCTTTAGTTACAATTGAATAGACACTAAACTGCAGTAACAATTTGCACAGCAGTCCAAATCAATGAGTTTGAATAGATGTAACTAAAAGCAGAATAAGTAACTGGTTCTAGCTCAGTTCTGTTGCCTTCGAAAATGACTGACAAAAGTCTCATAAATTTCAAAGGAAGCAAATCATATCCACACAGATACTACAAGGTTTACAGAGCTATTAAACCATACACAATAAAAATAAATTGTAGAGTTGAACATGCAAATATTAATATGCTTTTTTATCAGTTTTGCCAATCCAAATGTTAAAAAAAGATAGAGTCTTGCCCCCCAAAAGTCATGTGTGTATCTATCTTTTTGTAGAGAGCTTCTGGGGTTGGCTTTTTCCAGGTTCTTTGCAACCATGAGAAGCAGAAACTTATTTTTTTTAAAAAAAATGTATGAATGAAAGTTGAGATTTACTACATAATCACATGCCTGGAGCTGGGGCTTTAATAAAAGCCCACACCAAATATCAAGACATCATGATAAGATCACAAGTCCTGGACAAAAATTGTTTCTTCCACAGATATAGGTGTGCAATTTAGGTACTTCTGTATAGAGAGAGCATATAACAATTACACGCATGTGTGTGGTTATAGAGGTAGATTTTCATGATCACTGCGAACCCAATAGCTCCCATGTAGAGCCTGAGTCAGGCTTCACAAATATCTTCTAAAGATTGTTTTCTTTAGGGCCAAACCGGGACTTGACTTAATAAGCCTCCCAACCTGGTCCAAGGGAAGCTCAAACACACTGTTCCTTGCACAGGTTTCAGAGGGGTAGCCGTATTAGTCTAGATCAGCAAAGAAAAATGAGGAATCCTTGTGGCACCTTAGAGACTAACATGCATTTGGGCATAAGCTTTCATGGACTAAAACCCACTTTATCAGATGCATGGAGTCCATGATGCATCCATGCATCTGATGAAGTGGGTTTTAGCCCACAAAAGCTTATGCCCAAATGCATGTTAGTCTCGAAGGTGCCACAAGGACCCCTCATTGTTTTGGTTCCTTGATCAGTAACTCGTGATCTAACCTGTATTGTGACTACTCTGTACCCCGGGCCCTTAGGATGGCAGTAACATGCCAAATGTACCATGACTTGGTGTCAAGGACTATAGGTGCTTCAGAAGCTGGGGCTAGTGACTACAAGACCCAGCAACTGCTCATACACATGGCTAAGGGAAAGGGTATTTTACTGGGGCTGGCAGAAAATGTCACAAAACACAGAGGCTTAGGCCTGGTCTACACTACAGAGTTAGGTTGATGCAAGGCAGCTTACATCAGCCTAACTCTATAAGCATCTATACTAAAATGTTGCTCCCGCTGATGTAACATACACTGTACTGATTTAGTAACACCACTTCTTTGAGGTGTGTAGTGCTTATGTTGATGCAGTGTCAGTCCTTGCAGCCCGCCACTTTCTGTGGCTCTCCTTGGCCGGGAACGGGGAACCGCAGCCACTGGGAGCTGTGGGGGGCTGTGCCTGCAGACTGTCAATGTAAACAAAATGTCTCATGGCCTGTCAGCAGATTTCCCTGATGGGCCAGGTTCTGAAGGTTACCAGACTCTGCACATTGCCCAGAGTCCGTGTCCCTCATAGCAAGATGCACATAGTAGCCCTGCACACTTGCACCACAGCAACTACCACAGTGGATTTCCCAACTCTAAATTGATTCCCGACTGATCAGTAGCCATCTGGCATTGCAAGCTTCCACAGCAATTGTCACTTGCTTCTCCATTGTCAGTGCAGTTCTCATTTTTGTGTCATTGCACCAGAGGGCTCTGCCCACACTTCCAAGTATGTGGCCTTGCACAGCCAAAAATTCTGAAGCCGCTGCTTCTCATCCCAGAATCGCATAAGAATGTGATCCCACCAGTCAGCGCTTGTGTCTCGGGCCCAGAATCTGCACTCCACTGTCTGCAGGTGTTCCATGAAAGCCAAACCACCACCTTGAAATGTTTCTTTCCATGTCCCACAGCAAACTACGCAAGGAATCACATTTCCCACAGCTCCTCTTCTGGCTCTGCAAATATTGCAGGATCCATCACACTGTGCTCACCATGCTCATCAAAATAGTGCAGAATTGTGCAGGATCCATACTTCTCACAAAGATGGTGGACACGCATGTTTGTGGGGCTTTTAAAAAGAGGCACATCATCATGGGTAGGGTCCTACCAAATTCATGGTCTCTTTGGTCAATTTCCCAGTCCTAGGATTTTAAAAATTGTAAATGTAATGATTTCAGTATTGTAAGTGTATGGACCCTGACCCAACTCTGAAGGAAGCAGCACAGAAGTAAGGGTGGCATGGTATGGTATTGCCACCCTTACTTCTGCACTGCTGCCGCTGAGGTGCTGCCTTCAGAGCTGTCTGGCCACCCAGCACTGAAGGCAGTGCCAAAGTAAGGGTGGCAATACCACCAACCCCATGCAATGCCCTTTTGGGTCAGGACCCACAAAACAGAGAAACACCAGTCTCCCCCATGAAATCTGTATAGTATGGGGTGAAAGTACACAGAAGCCAGATTGCACAGAGGAGACCAGATTTCATGGTCCATGACATTTTCCATGGCTGTGAATTTTGTAGGGCACTAATTATGGGATGCAGAAAACTGCATCATAGGATATTGAAACAATGTCCCAGTCACCCTTGTGTAACCCCACATCTTCTGGGTGCGGTGTTCTGTCTCACCTAGTGGCACTGGGACCATTTAGAGGGATAAAATGAGTCTGCTCTACAGTCTTAGCTAACAGCCAGTTGGCTTGTAGCTCATGCAGTAGAGGCTCATGCACCAAGCTCCAGAGGCCCCAGTTCCATCCCGCCCACTGAAAACCAGGCTCTGTCAGAGTTACGCTGCACAACTTGTTTGTTCCCATGAGGCATTGCAAACCGTTCTCAAAACACTATGAGCTACGTGGTGGCAAGGTGCTCAGTGGGATAGCCATTCACAATGCGCTGCTGTCTGCATCGATCCTAGTGCTGCAGGATGTGCACCACTGACATGGGGAACCTAGCCTCATAGACAGGCAAAAGTGATGTAATTATTGTGATGGCGGTACTTTGACGTATCTTAGGTTGACTTAATTTTGTAGTGCAGACTCTCCCTTACATGGAGACAGTTCAAAGTGAGCAATAGCTGCTCTTGTTTGGGCCCCTTAGACAATTCAATTCAGAGTCAGGGCTCTTCAGACTTAGTGCCCTCTCTTCAGTCCAAGGTCTATTCAAGCAAAGAGGAGCTGGCAGGTTGTCAGACCAGGCTCAGTTAGTGTCTCTCATTGGAGCCCCTCTGCACTGGCTCTCCATGCAGCTGCTGCTCCCCCATAAGTCCCACACATTCCTGCACCCAGCTGTAATGTCCAGCTGCCTCAGCCTGTTCCACATGGAGCTCTACAGCTGTTCCTTCTGCCAACTTCACTCTAGTTCCTGCCACGCAGCTGCTCCTGAGTTCCATGTGGCTACTGCATGCACCAAAGAATTCAGCCAGTTTTTGGTTCTTCCCCTCACCCAGCTAGGGGAAAAGAAGTGCAATAAGGAGAGGACTCATAGGCACCAGTTATTACTTGTATCACCCCATCACAGTAGCAGAGGTAACATTTGTTTCCTGCCCTCAGCATAATGAACTCCTATAACACTGAGGTGTCTCAGGAATCAAACAGAGACCACTAAGAGTGAATTTAAGCTTTATAACAGAGACTAGTATATCTGGTGCCTAATCCTTTGAAAGCAGTGTTCAGTTCTCAGCCCTGCCAGACAATCATTGTATAACCTTGAGCAAGTCCCCCTAGTTTCTGTGCCTAAATTCCCACCTGTAAGATAGAAACAACACTCCCCTGTCTTTGTGGAGTGTTGGAGGATTAATTCAGTGTTTGTGAAGTACTCTGATAAATACAGTGAGGGAGTCCGTAACAAAGGCCCTACATAAATAACTCCCCAGATGTGCTTAGCACTTCACCAGATTAGGGTTTATGTTTTTGTAGTGAGAATTGAGCACAATTCCATGGTTTATGTTCCTGTAAGAGTGATTAAGGCAAATGAAGAGCAAGCTATCCTATCTATAAGGGCACAGATTGACTGTATGGAAGATCATGGTTTCAGATGTTATATCTGAATGATAATTTTTGAAGTATTTTGATGCAAATCACTGAATATTAAAAGCACAAGAAAAAGCCAGAGCCAGTGCTAATCTGGCAGTGTTCATTATCTTCATCATATGAATAAAGTCTAAGACAAATCTGAAATCTGCATATCCCTCTTTAATTTGTAGTTACAATTATAACAAATTGAAGTATCAACTTAGAAATGCCAAACCTTCATTTTTTCAAATTAGGAATGTGTGTTCAGAATGATCAAGTCATGTGGGAAAGTAAGCATATTTTAAACCTGTAGCCAATTTACAATTCTGTTTACACTCAAGTCCACGGAGTTGCAGCAGGGATTGATTTACCCCTGGAAGTATGGTTAAACAATTAAATATGATGCCTGAAGTTAGGATGATGGGAATGGTTGCCTTTAGCTTGTTATACAATAACTTACCTTAGAGTCCCTGGCTAACATGACTAGTTTAAGTGGAAATGTCTCCATATGACTAACAGAAAGTTAACATTTTAAAGCCCACTTCATTTCCTATAAGCAAATGAGGATTTCTTCCCTTCAGGTATTACTTCCATATAACCATGGTATTTTCCTATTTTGGCTGCTGCTTGTGTGTGCAAAACTGCCTTCTATGCAAATGACTCCTATGATAAAATACACATCCAACACTCATGTGAAATCACTTCCTATTGAATTCTTTCATTTGAATCATTTTCCATCCAAGTTTGTTCTAATTCTTCCATCAAACAAAAGAAAAAAATTGATATAGACTTCCTTCTCCTACAGCTATACATCTGAAAAAGAATCTGGCATTTCTTTGCTATTATAGGACAGGTTTTGAATGTGGCTCTAGTAGGATAAAGAGGACAAAGAAGGGAATATCTATTTGGCTTTCCCACCTTAACCAGTACACACTGGTTTTTTTTAAGTGCAGCCTAGTATAAACCAGAAATTACCCTAAAATGCTAACACTTATAAAGATGTATATACAGACTGACCAAATGGAGATAAAAGTATAGGAAAAATACATGGGGCTGGTCACCCTGCAACAGCATCCAATCCTACAACCATTATGTAGATAAAGCACCCATAGGCTCTAATGAAGTGACGAAGAGTCCTGTGGCACCTTAAAGACTAACTAAAGTTTTAGAGCACATAAGCTTTCGTGGGCTAATACCCACTTCGTCAGATCCGACAAAGTGGGTATTAGCCCACGAAAGCTTATGCTCTAAAACTTTAGTTAGTCTTTAAGGTGCCACAGGACTCTTTGTCAATTCTGCAATTCCAGACTAACACGGCTACCCCTCTGATTCATAGGCTCTAACACATTTCATTTGTTTCAGCATGTACATATTCATGTCCAATGTAAATTATGCAATATGCCACAGGTAGTAAATATGAAAAGGTAGTCAAAAATAAAATACATTGCAAGAAGATGTACATTCTTTATAGAACTACAGCACTCTTTCCACTAGTAGTGAACTAATACTCTATTTGAGACTAGGTACTTTCAGGTGTGCCCATTCATTCACACAGGCTGTCTGACACCACACATCTCAGTTTCTCTCATTTTCTTAGACTCTTGCTTCCATCGTCTTTGCCATTATAATGAAAGGCAGGTTCTCATGTGTGCATGCATGGGTGGGTATGTGCACATACATGGGCGTACGTGAAAGGAGGGAGGGAATTGAGCTGGTAGCACCTCATACGGCTGAGCAGAGAGAGAAACCCACTGAAGTAGAAGAGTAATGACATCTGCAACACATCTTTAGAGAAAGCTCACTAAAATGTAGATGCTTTTATCTCTATTTTTGTAAACAAGATGGAACCGAGTGTGTCATGGAATAATAAATCACTGCATTGTATTACAGTTCCTGACATTCATTTACAGTCAGAAACATCCTTTTTATCCACCTGCCAAGTATTTCAGGAGAGTCTTTAAAAACTGAGGGCAAGCAGAAAAACCCACCTAGGACATCTAATTTGCACATGCAAAAATGCAAATTTGATCCACTTCTTTCTTATCTAGTGGCAGCAGACCTGGGTGCTGTAACATCACAGCACTTTCAGCTCTATGACCAAAAAAGAATTGAGTTTAAAAAAAAAACAAAACTACTTGGATTACATAAACTCTTCTGTAACTCCTGGTGTTCATTGGCTAATGCTAGCCATCCAGCTCAGAGCCAGCAGCAAAATAAAATAAGAGTAGAAGACAACTTCCAATTTGGGGGATGGACATTACGGGTCAGTGGGACTCATCCGGTAAGTGCTCATGAACATAAGAGTAAAGCAACCCTCAGTTTGTGGTAGCCTGGAATACCGTAACCGGTAAGACAGTAAATAGATTGCACTGTAGAGCTCATGGCTGAATATGGGGCAGCCTGGAGCTACACCACACAGGAGTGGGGAGGGAACTGAGCTTCTGACAGTCAGATATTTTCCTGTTCTCTTCTATGCCTGGGAAGGCATCCCTTTATAGCTCACGAGTACTTTCTTCCCTTGCACCAGCCATCGTATCAGCCAGTCACAATCCTACCGAACCTGAATCCCAGTGCCTGAAGCAGTTTTGCCACTGAGATCAGAGGAGTTCTTGCACAAGAACTCCCGCAATTAACTTACAGTAACTGTGGTAGCTGAACTGGAGAGGTGAGGATACATGGCCTCTCCTATCCTGTTCAGAGAGTTGTCTGTGTACATATGGTAGAGTTCCCTTAGATCTAGGGTGGTTTTTCCCCCTGGACCAACACCTGCTTTTTCTTGCTCACTTCATTTCACAAGCATATCTGCTGAGGAAAAGAGGTTGGGGGGATGAAATGGAAGGGTCTGTATGACTAGGACAAAATTTGTACATCCAAAGTGTTGTTAGGGAAAAAAGTGTTCTTCACCCATCCACTTCTACTTGTTAGAAGGTTTATGGAATATAAGAGAAAAGTATTCCTCATAAAATTCTTGTAAGTAGCTTCTAGTCAGTATTTCCCAATCACCATGTGAAATGAAATTAAATACAGGACAACTGAATCAAATGCAAATGTGAGTGTGATCTGTTGCAGCAGCAAACTATGAGGCCATAGCCTAAGTCTCCCTAAGACCTTTGCAGGTGGGAAATGACATATTACACCCAGACAGGGGGCCGGAAAGCAGACAGACAGCTAGGAGAGGCAGCTTGCAGAAAATAAAACACATGTTGTGATATGAGATACATGGAAAAATACATCCCAGAATGTTATCTGCACTTTACACGTCACTTTCTGGGCACTTCCACTACACATCGCGACAGTGGACCTGCTGGGTGGGGCAGGATGTCTCCAGTGCAACTTTGTGTATCAGATGTTTACATGCAATTACCTTCCCATTCGCTTCTCCCTTATCTTCTCTTCAAGGAAATAATTCATTACAACATGGCCTGCCAGTGGTTCTGGAACAGTTTGGTTAGTGGGCATGCTGAGAACCATTGAACCACACTGTAAACTCTGGATATGATGTAAACTACTTCAAGCCACACCCCAAACACTCTGGTTTCTGCATCTATGTGGCCAGTACCAGGTTTACAGTGCCACAAAAGGCACTGTGGCACCAGGCCTACACTCAGAAGGGGCCCTGGCACCTGGACCACTCACTCTTCCCTGCCCCCCCCCATGCAAGCTACAGGCGGGGCCCTCAGGACCCATTACAGATTAATCTGGCCCTATGTGCACACAGTGAACTCTATGAACTGGTGCAAAAGGGAGAAGTGATCATGGCCTTTCTTCCTTCCCACTGTGACCTTTGAAGATTAATATCCCAGGAATTCCAGGAGAAGTAATTCCCTGTGCACCCGCAGGCACAAATACTGGGACTGTCTTTTGCTCTCACAGAGCATAAAAGTAGAAGGGATTTGTGCACCTGCCTCCCTGTGCACTATTCAAGAGCAAGGGACAGCTGAGGCCAGTTATGATTTCAGGATATTGGGGCAAAATTCACCTCTCCAATCCACAATACAGACTGCTGTTGAATTTGGGCCACAGGTCAGGCAGAGTTCTCATTAATGTCAGCAGAAGCTCTGAGAATCAAGCATGAAAATGCAATATGGGTCCACTGAACACTTAACAGAGCAGAGAGGGGAATTTTGCTCTCAGCTTACATACAAAAATGTAGCCTTTTAAACTGTAAAAATAGAACTTTTATGGCACAAAAATTGGTTTTCCTGGACTGTAAGATTTACTTACAGCTGATTCCTGACATTTCTAAGATAAAACTCCTTCTCCCCCTGCCTCTCCAACCCAACATGCTCAAAGAAACTAACTCTACAATATATTTGATGCTAACTCCGATATTTGAGTGCTTGGGGGTATGGAATGGCTGTCATATGAGGAGAGATTCATAAGAATGGGACTTTTCAGCTTGGAAAAAAAAAGACTAAGGGGGAGGATGTGATAGAGGTCTATAAAATCATGACTGGTGAGGAGAAAGTAAATAAGGAAGTGTTATTTACTCTAACACAAGAATTAAGGGTCACCAAATAAAATTAGTAGGCAGGAGATTTAAACAAATAAGAGGAAGTATTTTTCCCCACACAACACACAGTCAACCTGTGGACTATTTGCCAGAGGATGTTCTGAAGGCCAAGACTATAACAGGGTTCAAAAAAGTAGACAAATTCATGGAGGATAGGGCCATCAATGGCTAGTAGCCAGAATGGGTAGGAATGGTGTCCCTAGCTTTTGTTTGCTAGAAGCTGAGAAAGGGTGATGGGATGGATCACTTGATGATTACCTGTTCTGTTTATTCCTTCTGGAGCACCTGGCATTGGCCACTGTTTGAAGAAAGGATACTGGGCTAGATGGATCTTTGTTGACCCAGACCCAGTATGACCGTTCTTATGAGTTCACTTCTAAATTTCTAGAGCCAGATCGCAACTTTACTGTGATGGAAAAGCCTGCTGAAAACGTTGCTAAGCAGATGATCACATTCCTGAGTTTGTTTTGCTTAGTTAGCATTTTTGCCTGCTGTGAGGTGTTTTCCTTGGACGGTTACCTACAAATACATTACTGACCTCAGTGTTCACAAAGCAGGCCAGCATGGACAAACAGAGCCAATTGGACATGCTCTATAAATCATCACCCACATCCTTCCAGCAGCAAAAACAAAATGCAGAGGACCTGGGGGGCAGGGGGGAAACTGGTGAGTGTTACACATGAGGAAATGGAAGCTATTCAGTGTCACCAGCTGGAAACACTCAAAGTGCTAAAGATATCAACATACACTGGATAAAGGTTACCATTCTAAATAAATATGATCACACTGCATAGGTCTGAAAGCACAAACTACCTGTGCCTGTATTATATATACACACACTCACACACCCCCATCCAGAGCACTAGCCACATTCACAGAAGTTATTTAAAACATAAATCAGGACCAAAATATTAGCTCTTCCATATCTAACTCCACACTAAGACACTTGTTTCCATAATCTAACTTACGAAAGGTTAAATGTTAGATTTATTGTCACTGAGGAAAAGAGACTTTGCTATGTGACTGAATGGAAATACTCTGAATTATAAAAGAACTGAAAATTATCTCAAACAAAAAAGAAACTAAGAATAGCTAGGGAAGTCAGGCAGAGCTATTCTGTAAAAAAGGGTAACATATGGAATAAGTTACCAGGAAAGATGATTAGTGCAGAGCATATACAGGAGTTTGAGACACACATGGCTTGTGTTATTTTGGTTTTTCTTCTTCCTCTTCTTCCCTGGAAAAGGAAAGGATTTAGGAATATAGTTTTAAAAAGGAAGTAAAATGAAGGTATATTAAAGGAAAGCAGTCAAGGCTGGATGGATGGCCTTTTCCTGTTCCTTAAAATCCTGACACATACCTCCATTTTAAACTGAAATACTGGCCAGCAAATACATTGAAAATGTCTACATCCCACTCATGAATACAATGTCTTGGTCAGCAGCAGCTGCCTTCACAAAGAGAAAGCTTCTTGGCAACCTGACACATGCTATATCTTTCCTTTTTCCAGCACATTGGTTTGATTTCTGATTTGTCTGACAAACTACTTTGTGTTAAAAATGCCACCAAGAACTCATGATATTCATTTGGGTCAGTTCCTTTGTTAAATGGTGCCTGGATTCTGTAAAGTACCAGCCAAATTCTTCTCTTTTGTGCCAGGATTTATCGACACACTGTTGGCTCCTTTGAGATTTCCCCAGTTGGGGCAACCAAGCCTATACAGCATATTACCTTAGATATCAGACATTCTTAGCTTCCGGGGCCCATGCATAGTCTGCCTTCCCTTCCTCCCCCAACCCTTCCAAGAAATAGAGTGACCAGATGTCCCGATTTTACAGGGACAGTCCTGATTTTGGGGTCTTTTCCTTATATAGGCTCTTATTACCCTCCCCCATCCAAATTTTTCACATTTGCTGTCTAGTCACCTTACCAAGAAAGCACCTGCTCAAGAGATGGTAATGAATGTATGAAATCTTCCTGCAAAACCTTCCCGTACTAACTAGAGGAGGGCACCAGAACCCACTTAAGACAATGGCAGACAGCAGGAACTCTCTGGTAAGGCTACATATCCTCTTCTAAACCACTGGTATGAAAGGAAGGTACAGGAAACCAGGGAGAGCTGTATCTAAATCAGCCTCTCATTTTGAGTACAGCTGGTTGGAAAAATTCCAACAATCCATTTTTTCCATCAGAATTTGCTAGATCACTGAAATCAAGAACATTTTTGCAGAAATAGTTTTATTTCAAATAAATTTTGGACAGAACCCAGCCTGCCACTCAGGTTTCTAAACCTGCCTAATTTCCTGCTCAACTTCTCTGTAGCCTACCTGCAGGCTTCTAGAGACCGCAATCTCCGTTCTACTGCAGCCTGCCAGCTGGGGATCATAGGAAACATTTCACTTTGGAAACCCCACTTTTGGGGTTTCTGAAATGAACTATTGCAAGATTTCAGTTCTGTGAAGATTTTAGCATTTTTATCTCAATTCTGAACATAAAAATGTGTGGAATTGAAATTCAGTTCCCCAGCCAACCCCAATTTTGGGGATTGCCTTTCACTGCTCATGGGACTTGAGCCCAATACATATACCTATTGGTCTCATGCCCAGTGTTGAGTATTAAGTGGGGAGGTTCTGAAATCCTTGGCTAGAGCCATCCCTTCTGCCCCAGTTCTCTTCTGTCTTCTTTGGGTTATTGTCCAGCTATGAATTAAAGATCTCATGGCAAATTTTGAAACAAGTACAGGATAACCAAAGTGTGAGGGTCTTGCTATTGACTTCTTTGGGAACAAGATTTGTCCCATGTATTGCAAGGAGTAATATAGCATATCTCTGCATCAAGCAGTATTAAACGCAGTACTGAATTATAGGCAAGCTTCATTTGGGGGCAGTTGAGAAGTTGTCTGAAAACGTCACAGATTTTCTGTAGACTCAGACCCAAGTTAATTCGCATTTGTATAAGATTAATGATGACTACCAAGGCAATGACAACCATAGAAAGTAAACAAATCAGCTACAGAGAGACAAAATGAAATACATCATTTATGTTTTTATGCAATTGCTAGCGGTTTCACATGGAGTCTCTGCAGATGAAATTGCAGTGAATGAAAAGGAGTTCTCTGGCTAAACAGAAAATGAGTAGACATAGCATTTAACAGCACACTCACATTCTTCAAATTTTAAAGAAACTCCAAGTGAGAAAGATTCCGCATGTCCGTGTCATTATATTTGGGTGGGGTCACTCCTCTTGTGAGGAGGAGAGTCCTTAAATTTCAAGCTAATAAAATAGCTAGATATATTAAGCACATCATGAGCATGGTACTTTCTTCTACAGTGCCATATCCAGGGAAAAAGTCGTACTCTTTGTACACCAAATGCAAACCATTTTTTCCCCCCTGCAGCTGGATTCTATTCTGGTCTCAGTCCCAATAAATTTAAAGGTGTAATTGATGCTCTCAAATAGTATTTAGATAAACATTAGACAGTTCTTCCACTTCCATATGAGTACAGAAAACACTGTCCAGACCATCCCTGCCCTAGACACACTCTCCACCCTGTGACAAATGCATAGAATAGACTCTTTGCATGCAAGTCTTCCTTTTCTCATGTGGAAGGGAGACTCAGGCTGGGACTGTCTCCTGGCACAAAGCACACTTAAACTTGGTGTAACAGCCAACGCATGGAGCGGATCCTCACCTGGCACAGACCACCATAGTAACTCCTACACCAGCCTCTTTCCTAATATCCTCCTGGGTATGTCACTGTTTCGTTGCTTTTTGCAAACTCTGTGCAATACACATAGGAACCACATCAAATTCACACTCCATCCTAAGTTCAGCCGCTTCTATTATAGAAGTCTAGAACAATATCAGTTTGTCCATAAAAGTACTGAGGGTCTCTACTTCCTAGAGATGTATGTATGAGAAGATGGGAAAATTCCCCAGGTATATTCTCTCTGAATATCCCTTCAGTTCCAAAACCAGACAGTAACAGAAGCAGAGCCAGTTTCAGATTGACCCTTGTAAGAGACACCTTGCTAGAGACTAGATAGCACTTACAATAGGTGAGACTTTTCTAATGCCCTAATGATTGCTGGCTGATAGAATGGCACCTGCAGGCTTTTGGCAGCCAGAGTAGTTTAGAATAGCCCCATGACTACCCTAATCTACAACAGGAGCTAGGCCAGCACAGAATCAGCCAAAGATCTGTGGGCAACAAAAGGAAGAGTAATCATCGATTAGTCAGACTAAGGATCTGGCCGTTCAGTTACCACTGTAGCTAGGTGGTGAAATATCACTGCCCCAAACCTTACCAAAGGCAAGCTCTTGTGGTCAGGGGTGCCGGAACAATTTCAATTGTGGGGTGCTGATAGAAATGAAGCATTTGGTGTTTATTATTACTTCAAGCCAGGGGATGCAGTAGCACCCCTCGTTCCAGCACCACTGTTTGTGACCCACCAAGAGGAGCTACTTCAAAAGCCTGGGGTCCTCTCCTGGCAATGGTCTGTGCGACTGACCATTGAGAACTCTCCCATAGGAATCACCAGCAAGAGCAGGTGATAACTGCTTTAGTGAGGAAAGGAAGAGGTGGCCATTCAGATAATATTTGGGAAGCCACTTCAGGGCCTTAAAGATAAATCAACATTTTGAAAGGTGAAAAGGAAACCAGTGCAGAGATGTGAGCAGCAGTATTGTGTTTCATAGTAGCCGCTTGTTTTGGGGGATTAGGATTTTTATAAACACAGGGCAAAACATCTGGTGCTTCAATCTGACATTAGCTCTACATAACTGCCAAGAACCTCACCTAAATAATTTAACAGGATTCCTCCTAATTAATAACCATGAGGACACTAAACCTGTCATAATCTGGGATATGTCTGAATAAACTATAAGGGGACATATGGCAGCATTTCATGATCTTTTATGACTGATTTAAAGACAAGTTATAACTGGGGAATTAGTATTGTTCCAACTGCATTCAGTATTTGAATTAGATCAATGTTGTATTTTATTATACACATGAAAATGCAAACAAATGGGAAACAGCCAAATTGGGGTTATCCCTATTCAAGTCAAATCAATAGAAAACCTAAGACTGAGCAACAACCAAGGAAAATAGGAAGGATAAGAATGGTGACCAACTGAAAATCCTCCTTACCATTACTGTTAGTAACAGGATGCATCCGATGAAGTGGGTACTAGCCCACAAAACCTTATGTTTCAACACGTTTGTTAGTCTTTAAGGTGCCGCAAGACAGTGACTCTGTTGCTTCTGCAAATCCAGACTAACATGGCTAACGCTCACTAACTAACAGACTATCTCTCTGATTAGTAACAGGATAAGTTACATACAGCAATGTCTTTCACCCAGACAGATCTGAATGATCTTTGCACACTCTGTGCAATATACAAAGGAATCATATCACTCTCCCTTCAAATTCTCCCACCACCCCACATTCAGCTACTCTATTATAGAAGTTTCGATTACACAAGATCAGTTGACAATTTTATAGAGATAATTTACTCCATACAAGAATCAGAGGGGTAGCCGTGTTAGTCTGGAATTGCAGAAGTGACAAAGAGTCCCGTGGCACCTTAAAGACTAACTGAAATTTTTTCAGAGCATGAGCTTTCGTGGGCTAATACCCACTTCGTCGGGG